>JANZXR010000048.1:109644-128630 GCA_027575705.1 Erythroxylum echinodendron | reverse complement strand
TAATAATAATAATAATAATAATAATAATAATAATAATAATAATAATAATAATAATAATAATAATAATAAAATTTAATTGATTAATTATTATTATTATTAATTTTATTAATATTACTAATTGTATACTTATTATTAATTTCATTATTAATTTTCTACTTACTATTAATTTTATTGTTATTAAATTTATTATTTGTATCTATTATTATTATTATTATTATTATTAGTACTACTACTACTACTATTATTATTATTATTATTATTCTCTATGGTATGGAATAGCTAAAGACAAGGTATGGTAGTCTTTAGCTATTCCTAATCAAACACAAGAATACATAAATGTTAGGAATATATAGAGAATATAATTTCTATTTCTTTAAACCAAACATACTATAAGAGAAAGCATAAGAAAGAATGGAGCCATCATATTAAGCATAAGCAAAACTCTGAAGCATATGGAAGTCTCATTGATGGGGACCAAAGAACCCATTTCAGAAGGGAGATATTCAATATTCACAAAAATACAGAAACAAATAATAAGAGTATGGTATTGCTTTAAGTAACGGTGATGTATAAGGGATGGGTTATTCGAACCTGAAGAATCAAGCAATTAGGTTCGAAGTGCCGCGTGTTTAACGAAAACACTCTTATGTGTAAAGCTGGAAGTTTACATATCGGCTGAACTTGTTTGTTGCTTAGCAAGTTGAATACAATCATAGTAACTCCTAGTGAAAGGGGTGCATTTGAGGATATCGTTGCTGCAATCCTTGAAGCAGGTTCGACAAGCATGATAATCAGCTAAACAAGGCAAAGGCTTCTGATATGGAAGCTTCAATTCCTTGTCAGGGAGATCCTTGGCTTTCTCAGTTACTTCTTGCACCATGTTATTCTCTTGCTTCTGCAAATTCTCCAGGACTTTTTCACTCTCTTGAATAACAGATCGAATTGCATCCAATTCTGCATTGGCAGGTTGCACTGGAGGGTTTGATGGTACATACAATGGATGTTGAACTGGCCAATCTGGTTGAGCTCCTTTCAGCATTTCAAAATCAACACGAAACTGCTTCTCATTCGCTTGATTTCGGGGTTTAGAAGGCTCTCGTAGTATCTTAGTTTTACGTTTCTTTGGTTTCTTCTTTACTTTTTCGTGACCATTAACAAGCTGATTGACAAGGTTGCCTCTCATCTCAATCGTAACATCGCCTATCGTACCAAGTGCATCTATGAACACTTGAACTGTCAAGGAACAAGTTGTGTTAATCCATGAGAAAATTAAGCATTCAACTTCTGTTACTCACCGGCAATAACAACAACCACGCTTAAGGAGAGTCTTGCTGTAATATGAGCTATGAAAGGTGTAATATTACGTAGTCTTACACCTGTTTATAGAGAGTTTTTTTTGATAGACCTATAATATGAATAAATACTTATAAATATAGAACATTAATAATAAATAAAATAATTAAATAAATAAGCAAACTAAAAAAAGACTAGGGATGACAATCCAACTCGGGCCAAGTCAGGCCCAAAGTCAACAAGCCAAGTCTAGATTGTCCGGGCCGCAGGCCGAACTCTGGCTAGGGTTGTCCAAGCCCAACCTAACATAAGGCCCAATCAAAAGTGACAAAACGATGTTAGTTTTAAGAAATTAATAAATAGGGTCGGGTCAAACTACATGCTGGCTAGTTCATAGGGATGACAATGGGCCCGGGCTGAGTCCATTGCCATCTCTAAAAGACAATTACAATAATAAATCAAATTAACTATGTCAAGAATATAATTAGACCAAAATGAGAGACCCTCTAGACTAAATAATTAGGAGATAAATACTACATATTAAAAAAGAAAAAGTTAATTATAAAACGAAAAAATCTAAAAGCAAAAGTCTAAAATATCTAAGAAAATGAGAATGAACTTATGATCCATTTCGTGTCATGTCCTTAATAAGTTATAACAAAGTCATATATTTTTAGATCGTTTTTACCTGGTTCTTTTTTTCTTCTTACAAACTTTAAGTAATATTTTCTCAAATGTTTTCACCGTGTCGTAATGATGTTTCTTTTTAGTAAGTTGTTCTAAAGTAATGACATAACAAAATTGTCACAAAGAGAGAAGAAAAGCAAACTATCTGTACGTTGAAACGATATCATCAGCTTATGAGCATTACTTGTGTAAAGAATATGGACGTATAAGAATAATTTGAGTTGAGAAAACAGAACAGGAATTCCAAAAGAATGTGCAGTGAGTTGCAAGCTTCATTAAGCTCTCTTCAAATGCTCAAACAACCTAAAAGTTCATGATCCATCTACCAGACAATATACTCTCCTCTTAAGCACTGATGGAGCTTTAATAAGCCATCAACACCGACTAGAATGGCAGATGAGAGATGGCACTACGAGAGCTACAATGCGGTGTAGATGTTGATCCCAAACTTAAATTGATTCATAGACAGATATATTGCAAGCTGAAGAAGAACCCTTGGACTCAGAATTGGATTTAACGATGACTCCTTCATTTACTAAAGCTAAGGCTTCGAGGCCCTAAAGAAGAGGCCCTTTCATAATTATTCAATTAGTTCTCTTAATTACATAATTTTACTGAATTAGAATCAAGATATGTTCTTAAAAATGATATATTGAATTCAATTTAATGCAAATTCAACATTTTAAGTTTGGATCAATTTGAATAAAATAACATCATTTTAGCTTCAGCTCGATCTCGGTTGAACTAAACTCGATCTGTTCAGCCTTCTAATGTAATTTTCCGTAGCCTGGCTTGTCAAGATAATGCAATATTTCCAAAATTTTCAGGCTCTCAGTATCTCATTTCTTTTATTTTCTGACTTCAGGAAGCTGAATGTTCAAACCCCATCTATGATTCACATCATGATAAAACTTTTGTATAATGAATATGAATTTATCATTCCTTTGCCTTATGATAGTTCTATTTCCTGAATGGATCAAGGGATGGGATATAAAATAACAAGGTGGAAGCAACCGTTTCGAGCTCGTTTATCCCTGAGCTCAATGCAAGTTTTCATATTTCAGTTCTATATATATACAATTCTGTGGCATATAATATAAAATTCTTTTACCAAAATCTGGGACCAATCTGCTTTACAGAAACAGTTCATACGTCATTCTGCTCCTTCACTTTTGACTACATGAGCTAGAGTTTGTCTAGATAGGGACACTTGAATGTTAATCAACATCATCAGTATTACAAGCACCTTTTGCTCATGATGATTACTTGACCTTTCTGTGCACAAAGCTGAGGACACTTTGCTGATTTAGATACTGCCGTAAGGATCATCATTCATCTGTATCAACCACAGCTAAATCATCGCTATGAGCACGATCTCTTAGACTTGCCAAATGTGCAGTTAAAGGGAAGAATATGAATTACATATATTATTTTTTAAGCAATATCTTAAAAAACGCATTTACTTTACCGAAAGATTATACCTTTACTGTGAAGTTATAAAACTGTTTATTGTTTCAACAATAGCATACCATTGGCTTCCATCCAATATATGCTCATTAGTATTAAGTCAGAATCATAAAAATTGAAAATTCTCCAAATTATCACTTCCAACAAAGAATAAAATGCAAATTAATGAAATGCTCTTTGAATTCAGGCACAATACTTTGGATAATGCTTAAACATTTCATTTTCATTTTATTTAAAAAATGAAAATGAAAAATAAGAGTATAAACATTAAACGTAAACTAATAAACAATAATATAATAAATTATTGATTTACTTCATAATTAATTAATTAGGGATGAATTGAATAATCAAATTTAATTATTATTAGTGATTTACATTTAATATTTACATTGTATGTATCTCATTATTATTAGTGATTAGAAAAACTAAACCGATTGAGTTAGTTTAATTATGAAAATCTTAAACCAACTAATTTTTTAATTCTTTTAAAAATTGATCAATTAATTAATTAATTAATCAAATTTTGTAGACTAATTAATTTTTATAAACTAAATAAATCAATTAATTTTTATTTAACAATATTATTTTTTTAATTAAATTTTAAATTTTTTGATGAAGAAGGACTAAGGATATTCTCCTTTAATAATATTTCAAAATTTTTAATTTTATTCGATTATTAACCAATTTTATGATGACATAATACTGATTAAATCTTAAATTTCTTATCTGATCAGTTTAACTTTTAGTCCTATTTTTAAAATATTGGTTATTATTTTTTAATCAAAATTTAAAAAAATCAAAAAATAAAAATAATACTAAAAGTTAAAATCGGTTTAACAAGATGATTTCAACAAATGAATAGATCTTGTACAGATGTGTAGATATATTTGATGATGTCTATCTATAATATATATAGCTAGAGCTTTAGAGATGGCTCATGTGGGAAAGGAGAAGATGATGCAGCACAGAATATTAGGTCGGCTACTTATAATTAAAAAAATAAAATAAAACGTAAGAAACGAAACATGGGATGCAAGCATACCGCATGAATATATATTGAAGGATAATAAAAATAGATTTTTTAATTTAAAAACCATTAAAAACTCATTTTAATTTCCAAATTTTCAAAAAAAAACTCTTAAATTTTATTTAAAAATGACAATAAAAATGCACAATATGAACATTAAACTTAAACGAATAAACAATAATATAATAAATTATTGATTTATGTGAAAATTAATTAATTAGGGATAAATTGGAGAATAAAATTTAATTATTATATAAACAATATTTAAGTAGTTTACATTTAATATTTATCTCATTATTATTAGGGATTAAAAAAACTAAACCGATTAAGTCAGTTTAACTGTAAGAATATCTTAAATCAGCTAATTTTCTAGTTCTTTTAAAAAATGATCAACTTATTAATTAATTAATCAATTTTTATAGATTAATTAATTTTTATAAACTAAAATAAATCTATTAATTTTTATTTAATAATTTTTTAATTAAAATTTAAAAGTTAGATATGGTTTGTCATATCGAAAAGTGATATGAATCTTTGTCTTGACCGTGGACTTCAATACAACGAGTAAACCTGGGTGGGAATACTAGAGGTCTTGTCTTCTCCTTTTCCGCCAGAAAAACAGCTCATAAGTTGATCAATTTTTTATAAACTAACCATCTTCTTCACTTATATTTCAACAATTTCAATTTTATTCAATCTTTTAATTTTTTATAAAGATTTAAAACCTTTTAATTCATAATATTCTTATTTTATCGATTTAATTTTTAGTCTAATTTTTAAAACATTAGTTATAACTTGTATGCAGTCTGGGCTGAACTTTGACTTTTGTTATGTGTTAATGAAAGTTAATAGAATAGAGTAGAAATTAGTTAACTAAAATAGAATATCTAATCTATGATGGATGGATGAAGTCGTATATAAGATACCTATTTTAAAATAGAATATTTAAAGACGGAAAGATAATAAAATTTTATATAAAGATTTAAATTCTATTAAAAATCTAAGTTAAAAAATAAACAAATGATAATTTATGCAAAAAAAGAATTCAAATAAAAGAACCTCGAGTTGACTTATTTAATAACTTTAGTCAATATTTTAATTTTGAAAAAAATAAAGACGACATTCTAAACTATTAATTATTTATTTTAAATTAATATTTTCAAATATTTTAATTTTACTTTTAATTTAATTATTGTAATTTTAGTTTTACTTTCAAATTTTTCCATTATTCGAGCATAATTCCGTGTACTTCAATACAACGTGTTATTTATGAGCCGTTTTTCTGAGAGGAAAAGACAAGACCTCTCAGGTTTAGTGGGAAAGGAAAAGACAAGACCAGGCCTGCGAAAAGGAAAATACGGAGTCGCAGTAGAAAAAAAGGACTCACTGGCCCAAAAGAGCAACTCTGTGACCAACCCAAATCCTCTGTGTAACTAACTTTGTACTAATCATATCTCACCCCATTCTAACCATAGATCTATTTATGTGAGACCCTACGTAGACCCACGTATGTTTTTCTTACACCACCTTTGTCCTTTTCTCTTTCTTGACATATTATTGGATGAATTTGGATCATCTCCGCCGCCATAGCCATTACTATGAGTAGAAGCTCAGAGATACGCTGTTTACTGATAAGGAAACTACCATTCCTGATAAGGGTAAATTCTCAAATTCATTCTCAGGTTTAGTGATGTCCAAACAAGAAGAAGGAAGAGGATTAAAGAAAGCAAAAGAAGATTATTTAATAATCTGCATCAATAGATATAATAACAACAACCAATACCAGAAGCTTGAAGAACATGATCATATACATCTCAGAGGAAAGTAAGAACCTGATTCTTAAGTACAAAGCGCGCGCGCCTAGTATGTTGATCTATTATTCCTATACAAAGAAGAAAGAGTAACAGATAGATCATTCATCTTCTTTAATTTAAACCACCTCGAAACCAAGTGTACATCAACTGCGTACTTCTATCCATTTTAGCGCTGTGAAGGAGAACAACCAATTACAGCCCGCAAGATATTCCTCCTAACTTGCGGACGTGACACCGGGTGGTTGCAGAAGGAACCAGAGGTGGTACGTCGGACGTTGACGCCGGAAAATTGGCTGCCGGTGCCGGTGCCGGTGGTGGTGCCGGTGGCTGGCTCACTCATTTTTCGCTACACAACACAACCTTCCCCAAGTGGTTGGTAGTGCTTCTAGTAGTTATAAACTTATTTATAGGGAAGGTTTTTTTAGGACGAGCCACAATTGGTTTTAACGCGTTTATTAATATGTCGTCACGTTAGAGTAACAATGGCAACAATGTGTACTCAACTTAAAATTAATAGATCCCACCCAGTTGATCAAGTTTTGGGCACTAACTATGAACTAATCCCTCTTTTATTACATTTATCGCTTAACTATTTAGTTTAAGTCTAAAACTCAAAATTTTTATTTTTTAAAATTTTAAAATAAATTTAATCAAACTTGATTAAAATTAAATTCGAATCTAAACCTTCAAGTTGGATCGAATTTTGGAATAGTCTAAACTCACAAGCAAAATCTATAGGTACAGAGGATCTAGACCAGAATTCTGAGGTCAAGAGGGTGAGGTGTATTGTCATACCGTAAAAGGTATTTATAAATATAACAAATTAAAATTGTAGAACTAAAAAGAAAGCTATTTAACTTTTAAGATTAAATTTAACGCTAACTTTTTCGTAATAGAGCTAATAGAAGAAGTTATTTATTAATTAAGATTAACTTTTTCTTCATCAAAAACTAAGGATTTAGTATTTTTAAATAATAAATTCTGCTAAAATATATTAAAAATGGGCCCTAATGAGAGAGGGATAGTCAATCACGCTTTGGACAGAACTCCTTTTTCCTACAACTTTCCCAAGCATGATTGGTCGTGATTTGCTCTACATGTTTCAACACCACTTCGTCCTATCAAATGGGACCTATCAAATAATGCCTATCTCAAGTCCACGTTATCCTAAGTCAATCTTGTCCTTGCCGGTTTGGGTTGTTTCTTATTCAAACTATAGCCAGTCAGGCTTTGGTCACAACTCCTTTCTTTGCCAAGCAGGGTTACTTCTCTTGGCCAAGCAAGTTTTGGAGTCTGTTGGGAGCGTGTACTGCATGTCTGGCACGTGCGACGCACACGCCAACCACGAGCTAACACATAGGTGGTCTCAGAATAACGTACATAACCAGGATCTCTTAAAATGTTGACTTAAAATTTGAATTTTAAAATGGAATGTATTTAATTTCATTCTATTACTAACTGTCCTATATTAAACATAGCTTTCACTTACTCAAATTCATCTCAAACATTATTGTTTGATTGATTGTGAAAGGATAATGATAATCTAGAAAGAAGCATAAAAGTTGCGGTTTAAAACTATATATATATATATACACATCTAATGTGTATTTACATTAGGGTCATGTATATTCACTTAACAACAGAGGGTGAGGCCGTACTTATAGAATGGCATAGTACCAACCTTACTCAGATAAGAACACAAGAAGGATAAGGGAGGTGGTGTTCTTGGATTGTAGATATATCGCTTAACTAATTAGTTTGAAGTTTAAAATCCAAAATTTTTATTTTTAAAATTTTTAAAATAAATTTAATCAAACTTAATCAAATTCAAATTGGAATCTAAACCTTCAAGTATGCTGGAATTTTAGACTAAGGAATTAAAAGGCAATAAATTAATGGACAAGGAATAAAATTAATCGAAAAGGAATGAATAGTAATAGTTGGTTATTTATTATAATTGATTGAATAGTTTTTTTTTTAAATACAGTGGAAGGTGATACACCAAATTACTAATCTGTCCATCTAAAATGGATTACAATGACCGGTTTACAAAAGAGACTTCAGTTCGATCCATAAAATGAAGAGTATTTCGTTCATTATGTCTGGATGTAGAAACCAAGCTAGGATGCATCAGTTGTGGGAATCTTCAATTGACTGTCGATTGATCGAAGGGAACCGTTGAGGGCGGCGAGTCGAAAATATATCGTGCGAAAGTGGTGTTTGAGAGGCCGGATTTGGCAAGAGAGTCCACTTGGCTGTTTTCCGACCTAGGTATGAAGAAGAAGTTCAGATCGTTCCACTTTGTTGTAAGCTGGCGAATTTGAAGGACTAGTGTTGGAGCAGGTATGTCCTCCATTGTTGCAGTTAATAGATTTATTGCTTCTTGGCAATCAGAATAGATCCTTAGCTTTCGAACTCCCTTTTCCCATGCTAAGTTGCAACCTAATAAGATTGCCCATAGCTCTGTGAGTAGCGGGTTAGTTCTTCTCACCTTTTTCGTGAAGCCCACTGACCATCTACCATTTGCATCAGTGATAATACCAGCGGCAACTGCAAGTCTTGAGTTCCGGCATACAACACCATCCAAAAGTAGTGAGAAGCTGTTTGATTCTGGTATGACTTGAACAATGTTAACACTAGGTGAGTTTCCTGGTCCAACTACTTGTGCTAATCCAATATCATTTCTTGCTGAATGTAATGATGCATCTTGAGTCTTAGTCATGAAGAAAGTTTTGTGAGTCTCTTTGATTATGGCCTGTATGGAAATGTATAGGCAAGCATCCGTGGTTGGTTGATCTTGAAATATCTCTACATTTCTTGCAGTCCATACTTTCCATGCTGTGATTGCAAAACATATATTCCAGTGTGATAAACCCTGAAACGTCAAATAGTTTAAGTTAGCAAATAACCATATTGTTGGATTAGTTTCTGTCCAAAAAGAG
The DNA here is from genome assembly GCA_027575705.1 of Erythroxylum echinodendron. NCBI lineage: Eukaryota > Viridiplantae > Streptophyta > Magnoliopsida > Malpighiales > Erythroxylaceae > Erythroxylum > Erythroxylum echinodendron. The sequence continues at coordinate 119,400 of JANZXR010000048.1, read as the reverse complement.
CTTAAGAGGGATGAGTTCAATTTTTTCCAAATTTGTGTGCTTCTCAGACAGTCTCTTAACACGTGTAGAATTGTCTCATCAGCTCCACATATGTGCAACTAGTTGAATCCGCAATCTTTCTTCTAGTTCGCTCTGCATTCGTCCACAGAATTCCTTTAGCAGCTTTCCAAAGGAATAACTAAACTTTTTCTTGACATTTTATGCCCCAAATTAGTTTCCAACTTTGGTCAATTGGGTTCCATGCATCTTTGAATTTTGCCTCATACGCTGAAGAACATGAAAACCTTCCCGAGGCTGTCCACTTCCATTTTATTCTATCTCTACCAGCTTCAAGACTCGGTGGAGTTATAGCTTTAATTTCCTAGAGTTTCTCCCTGGGAAGTAAAGTATGCAATTGGCTCCAATCCCAGTCACCTGCAGGAGAAACATAAGAAGCTACTGTTTTGTTAGTGTCCAAATCTGTAAGAGGTCGCAAAGCAAAAAGAGTATAGGGGTGAATTAGATAGGGTTTAGGACTGTTTTCAGGACGATACTCGGTTTCCATCTCCTATGTCCCAGCTTATACTGTTATGAATAAAGTTGAGTGTCTACTGGATGTGCCCCTATAGATGTGAACCTGCTTTGTTTGTCCTATGATGAAGAAGGCTTTCTTTGTTCAGATTATACTTTGAAAACATTACATCTTTCTATAACTTAGGAGAATATGTAACCAGGTCCCAAGATAATTTGACAATAAGAGCAATATTAGTGTCATAGAGCTTCCTCAAACCAAGTCTGCCCCTGCTCTTGGGTTGGCATACATGGTCCCACTTTAGTAGTGAAGTTTTCCTCTTGGAATTGCTCCCACCCCAAAGAAAGTTTCGTATGATTCTGTCAATATCGTTGCAAACTCCGTTCGGTAGTGTTGTTGATTGCATAGGAAAAACCGGTATCGCCCCAAGGACTGATTTGCAGAGTGTCAACCTGCCAGCCATCGATATTCGTTGGGCTTTCCAGGCACTTGCTCGATTTTCCACTTTGAGAAGTACATCTTTATGTGTGCTTTTAGAGACTCTGCCATGTATTAATGGAACACCAAGATAGTTGCCAAGATCTCCCACAAGCTTAATATCAAGTATCTGTCTGAGTCTTTCTGCCTTTGCTTTTGGGATGTTCGGTGAAACATATAACACTGACTTCCTTTTATTGATCAATTGGCCCGAGGAGTCAACAAACATCTTCATTGTTTCTAAAATTGAAAAAGCTTGAGCTTCACTTGCTTCACCAAATAGTATTAGATCGTCCGCAAATAGTAAATGTGAAAGTGGGTATTTATTTTTACCAAAAGGCAATGGTTTCCACTCTCTTTTTCTTGTAACTTCATTTATCGCATGTGAAAGCCTCTCCATACATAGGAAGAAGATGTAAGGGGATATCGGATCCCTTTGTCTTACCCCTCGCCTCGGCATGAAAGTATCTCCCCGCTGGCCATCCCACAGTATTTCATGTTGCTAGAATCAAGTGCACTCATAATGACTCTATTGAGATAATTCGGAATGCCTACATTTTGTAGCGTGTCTAAAATAAATTTCTAGTCTATTCGGTCAAAAGCCTTTGTTATATCGATTTTAATTGCTATCCAACCATTTCTCCGTCTTTGGAGTCTCATTGTGTGCAAAGCTTCCTGTGCGCAAACAATATTCTCAGTGATATTTCTTCCTTTGACAAAACTCGATTGCGTAGGTAGGGTCAGCTTAGGCATTACTAACTTCATCCTGTTAGCAATGACCTTAGTGACGATCTTAGCTCCTATGTTGATGAGACTTATTGGACGAAAGTGATCAATCAGCTCAGGCTTTGCTATCTTAGGTATCATGGTGATCATGCCACTGTTGAGTGAAGACGGCATAGAACCTGACTGAAATATGTTCTTTATTGATGTAACCACAGTATTCTGAATAATATCCCAGTTATTTTGATAGAAAGCAGCTGAGAACCCATCAGGTCCACACGCCTTATTTGCATCCATCTCATAAAGTGCTATTTTGATCTCTCCATCATCAAGCGGCTTCTTTAGAGCAACTAACTAGCCTTGATGAATGGAAGAGAATAAGCCCTTTAGTGGATATTCCGGAGTATTTGAAGTAGTTCCTTTATCATGCGGTTGAAATAACGTCTTATAGTAGGCAAAAAACTCCTTTAGGATGATATCATTATTTGTACACCACTGCAGGTTGTCCAACTGGATTTTCGTGATATGTGATTTCTTTGCCTTTTGATGATGTTTTGCATGAAACTGCTTTGTATTCCTGTCGCCTAACTTTATCCAAGTTGCTCTTTGGTTTTGCGATTTAAGGATCTCTTCTTGTGTAAAAGTATGCTCCAACTATTGTCTTAGTTGTTCTTTTAGCTTTCATAGATAGGAAGATGAAGAATGAGCCATTTGTTTTTGAAGACCCTGTAATCTCCCTAATAGTCTTCTCTGCCTCTTGAAAATATCGCCGAAAATTTCATTTTTTCAGTAATGCAAAGAAGATTGCAATTGAGAGAGGGCATCCTCCAATGGAACGTTGTGATTCCACTCTTGAGCTAACCATTCTTTCCATAAGTCATGAGATTCCCATACGTTCCAATATCTGAAAAATTGTTGTCTGCACTCTGATTGTTTTTTATAGGTGAGCTCAACCAAAAATGGCGAATGATCTAATGCCACTATGGGTAAATGCCTGATTTTAGTGTTTTCAAAGAGAGCTTCAAGGCTGTCATTACATAAAGCCCAATCCAATCTTTCGTGTAAGTTGCCTCTCGCCCAAGTAAACGTTGAACCTATATAACCCATGTCATGCATACCAGTTTGATCGATCCATGAATTGAAAAGCTTATAGCCTAGTGTCGATTTGCCACCAATTTTATCTTCTTTGTTCAAGTAAGTATTGAAATCACCAAGGCATAACCAAGGCCCTAGTATCGAACCTACAATATAGGTTAGTTTCCCCCATAAAGTCCTCCTTACCTGAGGATAGGGGCTACCATAGATAGCTAAGACATGAAAATTTAACGAATTTTGACAGACTACATGCATATGTATAAATTGCCAATCATGTTGAATGATATGAACATTGAATACATCATGCCATAAAATCCAAATTCCATCCGAATATCTAATGGCTTCTACCCGAAAAGATTTTGTGAAACCCAGTCCAATTTTGTTAATCAGATTATCTGCATTTATGCCATTCATTCTTGGCTCTAATATGATTAAGAAATTGATTGTATAAAGCTTAATGAGCTGTTTTAATGTAGAGATTGTTTTATCGTTATTAAAACCTTGACAGTTCCAAGTTAGAAGTCTAATATCCATTGATAATAAAAGTTTTCGGTAGAGGGTTTACCTGGTTTCGTCCGGTGGTTCATCCCCCTCCATATTGGAGATTAGAACAGTCTCTATTTGAGGAGGTGTCTCTGATTTTGTCTCCATGCTATCCAAACTTGGTGATTGTTGTTGTGATTGTCCTTGGATCTGATTATAACCCTTTCTCTTTTCCTTATGTGAAAACCCTTATGGTCAGCCATTTTAGTTGGAAGCTTCCCGAGACAGCCTGTGACCTCTGAGCTTTCATTCAACGGATCCTGTGGGTATAATGGGTGTGGAACGAAAACAGCTTGGTGTGAAGATTGGTTCACTTAGGGAACAGCCGTATTGTTTTGAATTAGGAAGGAGTTCGTTGGGATTACTGTTTGGGTTTGTAAGTCCTGTGGAATCGGAAAATTGACAAAGGGGGTAGATGAGGGTGGTTTTTTAACCCAGATACCTTCTTTAGCAGTTGAAGTGTTTTTCCTCTTGCCTTTTGTCTCAGACTTATTTTGTTTATTTGTCTTCAAACTGATTCTCTGAGCTTGGAATGTATGATTTTTGATGACTTCAGGAGCTGATTGTAGGTTTTCGCTGTTATCAACTCCATTTGTTTGCTCCTCAAGGATGCTAAACCGTGAAGATGTTGCAAAGGGATTCTGCATTGAACTGTTTTGGTAAGATACACTTTCCTTGCCACTGGTTAAAGTACCATCCTTTGATTGTGCCTGCGGATTAAATTGAGGTGATTTCCTCCCCCTTTTTTGGGCCAATAGCCAAGGGCCTGGTTTGGAAAGATCTTCAATATGAGGGAAATATTGAATTTGCTGATTTTGCCTTATTTGACTCTCTGTGTAATAGGAAACTGCTGATGTTGTACTCCTTGATTGTTTCACTGAGAAGGAAATTGAGGAGTCCTTGTAGATTCTGGAATATGACCGTTGGAGGGACTACCTGTTCCGAATGTAGAGATTGCCTATTGTCCAGCCGGGTTGGTGGTGCTCCAAGCACATCGACTTGAACTTTTTCAATATTAGAAGAATGCGATGAATTTTGTTGTATGCCTTGATGTGCACAGGAGAAGCAAATTCTATTAAAATCCTCGTATTGAATAGGGTATTGTTTCCCGTCTATTGTGACAGATAGAGTTAGCGGTTTTCTCAGGTCCAAACAGAGAGCAATTCTCGCAAACAAACCCCTTTCTTCAGACAGTGTATGCTCGTCTGCTTTGATGTAGCTACCAGTTGGACTAGAAATTTCCTTTAATAGATCTTCATGGTAGTTTTGAGTCGGTAGACCAGGAATTCGAATCCAAGAAGCCACAGATTCGATGTGATCATCTTTGTATCAAAATCTCTATGTCAAGGGAAAACCGTGATGTAATGTCCCAGAATAGTCCAGGGTCCTTAGAGAAGAGTTGTATCATAGTCCTCCTGATTTGTCATTTTCAATAGATAAAAATCGTCAGTAATATCAATAAGTTTAATATCACCCTTAGGTCTCCATAATGACATAAGTCGATTATAAAGAATATTGTAACCAATATGTCTCCCTAGAGGCCGAATGATCAGTGTTGTCGCCATGTTATGATCTATTTGCTCATGAACTCTTTCTGCAAAGGTCACTGTGGGACCGATGCCATTATGGGCGTGATGAACATCTCCAGGCAGCAACTTTATTACCTTGCACTCAAAATGATTTCCTTAGAGAAGACTACTTTTGAAAGAGGAACCGTTGCTGGGCTCCCAATCCTTTTGTTTGTTTGCTTCTTGATTAATAACCACCGTATTCGCTTTCTGGGAAGAATCGGAGGATTCTTGTTGCTCAACTTCCTTATTCCTCACTTTTTTGGTTGCCAAACTTTCCTTCAAAGGAGGAAAGGCTTTGGCATTGTCTATCACCACCGTCACCAGTTCGTGGTCCCAGGAATGCTATATTTCTGATTGAATAGTTTTTTCATACCTTAATTTTAGATAATAGTTCATACCTCCTATATGTGGGATGAATGATTTTGATTCCCGCAAACTAATATTTTTAATTTTTTAATTAAATATAATTAAATTATAATTAAAATTAAAATATAACCAATTAAAATAAAATTTATTAAAATGTAATTATTTAAAATATAAATTATTTAAAATATAATCAATCAATTAATTAAAATATAATTATTCAATTAATTAAAATATAATTTTGATTAATTAAAATATAATTAATTTGTTAATTATAATGCAATTAATTAAAATATAATTTATTAATTATTTAAAATATATCAAATTTTTATTTCTCAATATTTTTAACAAACCAACCATTATCAATGGTAATGCTAAACATTCATTCATTTTAATCAACTATCATAATTATAATGGTTATATCCATTCTGATTTTTTACTATATTTATTCTCATTCCTATTATCGCTCCCTTATATGAACTAGCCACCCCTAATAGGCAACTTATAAGGTCAAAAGCAAGCAAATCAGAAGATAGTAATCACCATTTTCTTATCAGTCTTTGAAACAATGAGCAGTGGAAGAGAAAAGATGAGGTCTGATCTGATCTGATTTTTTAAGCGCAAGTTGGTGCTGAACACAAGGCCAAATTTGAAACTCTTTGTGATGTTGAACGAACCTGATGGGATCTACAGTTCTGCTCTTGCTTATATGATGAGCTCAAATGGTTAAAAAATATTTAAATAAATCAAATATTACAAATAACAGCAAAAAATATGCACACATCATATGTACATCAAAAGGAATTGGCATATAAAAAATATTGAACAACATTAAAACTTGTTAAGTGCTTTTTTATTAATATTTTGTAGATGAAACAAAAACAGCTATATAGCTGTGTACATAACTGAAACTGAGGAAAAATAGCAAACACGTATGCCACTAATTTTGAATGAAATCAACTCAACTAAATATCCCTGAACTGGTGGGACTTTATTTGACTGGGTAAACCTAACAATTCCTCCCTTGAACTGAACTGGTTGCAAGCATTCAGTTCATAAAACATCTTCCTTTGAGCAGACTCCCAGAAACTTTCGCAATTTTAGAAATTGATCCAACTTGAGTGGCTTAGTCATTACATCTGCTAGCTGGTTTTGTGAATCACAGTGTACCAGCTCAACTCTTCCTTCTTTTGTCAATTCCCGTAGGAAATGAAAGCGCACATCAATGTGCTTGCTACGCCCATGCATCACTGGATTCTTTGATAATTTAATTGCTGAAGAACTGTCACAGTAAATTGTAATCAATTTCTTGAGATCTTGATCCAACTTTGCCAACACCCTACTCAGCCATATTGCTTGACACGCGCATGATGCTGCAGCAATGAATTCAGCTTCTGTGGTTGATAAGCTTACCACTGGTTGCTTTTTGGATGCCCATGAAACAGCTCCTGCATTCAACAAAAACACATACCCGGATGTACTTTTTCTGTCCTCCATATCTCCGGCATAATCACTGTCGGTGTAAGCAACAAATTCATCATATTCTCCCTTCTTGTAGAAAATCCCAAACTCGATTGTTCCTTTCAAGTATCTCAGCACTCTTTTAATCACCTGCAGATGTAGCTCAGTTGGATCCTCCATGTATCTGCTGGCAAGATTAATCACATACATCATATCCGGCCTAGTGGTTGTAAGATACATAAGACTGCCAATGAGTTGCTTGTAGTATGTCTTGTCTACTTTCACTCCATCCTCATCTTTCGTGATTTTTAATCCAGGAACTATTGGATTAAGAACAGGATTGCATTGTTCCATTCCGAAACGCTTTAGCAAATCTGATGCATACTTGCTTTGATGAATGAAAACACCATTAGGCTTCTGTAAAACTTCAATGCCTAAGAAGAATCTCATCTTGCCCAAATCAGTCATGTCAAATTCCTTTTTCATGGAATTCCTAAACTGAACCATCATCATCTCATCGTTGCCAGTGATGATTAAATCATCAACATATAGACTAACAATGACAATTTTCTGCTGCTGTTTTCTTACGAACAACGTGTGCTCATACTCACACTTCTCAAAACCTTCTTTCATGAAATGTGACTCAATGCGGCTATACCATGCACGTGAAGCCTGCTTGAGCCCATAGAGTGCTCGCTTCAGTTTATATACCTTCCCTTCGTTCCCTGGTTGGATGTATCCACTAGGCTGCTCCACATACACATCTTCATTTAATTCTCCATGCAAGAAGGCCGATTTAACGTCTAGTTGATAAATAGGCCATCCTCGTTTCGCAGCAAAAGCTATGACCAGCCTAACTGTCTCCATGCGTGCCACGGGGGCAAATACTTCAGTGTAATCGACCCCATATTGCTGCGAGTATCCCTTTACTACAAGTCTTGCTTTGTGTTTTTCAACTTCTCCGAGCTCATTGAGTTTAGTTTTATACACCCACTTTACTCCCACCTTCTTTGCCCCTTTTGGTAACTCAGTTAACTCCCACGTGTTGTTTTTCTGGATTGCTGCAATTTCTGCATCCATAGCTCTCCTCCATTTTTCACTTTTGACAGCTTCTTCAAACCTGACAGGATCAGCATCAATGGACAGCGTTAAATGGGCTTCATTCTCTTCTTCAGAAAACTCTTCTCCAGATACAAAATCCTGCATCCAACTAGGTGGTACTCTCCTCCTTTTTTCATTGTTGATTGCTGCTTCTTCAGTGGAGGATTCAGAAGTGTTTTCTGAATCCTGATTTTCACTTGTTCCTTCTTCCTCTGTTGCCACTGCTTCAGTCACAGCTCCATTTTCTTCATCTTCCCATTGCAATTCACAAACACTCATATCAACATTCTTGTGATCCCAATTCCATGCCTCATCTTCTTCAAAAACAACGTCCCTACTGATTATTATTTTCTTTGAGACAGGATCAACAAGCCTATAGGCCTTCGACTCCTCACTAACCCCAAGCAGTACACACTTTATGCTCTTGTCATCTAACTTTGTTCTGTAATGATCAGAGACATGAACATGTGAAATGCAGCCAAAAACACGAAAATACTTAACTGAAGGCTTCAAACCACTCCATGCTTCTTCTGGAGTTTGTTCTTTCACAGCAAGAGTTGGGCTTCGATTGAGGACATGAACTGCCCAATTGACTGCTTCTGGCCAAAAAGTTCTTGGAACTTGTTTTGCAGTGAGCATGCTCCTCACCATGTTCATGATGGTTCTATTCTTGCGCTCTGCCACTCCATTTTGCTGGGGAGTATATGCTGCTGTCAGTTGCCTTTGAATTCCATTTATATCGCAGAACTTTGCAAATTCGTGTGACATAAACTCGCCTCCTCGATCAGTCCTCAGGCATTTAATGGTTAAATCTGTTTCTTTCTCAGCAAGAACTTTAAATCCTTGAAAAACATGAAATGCTTCTGCCTTTTGTGTTAAAAAATAAACCCAAACTTTTCTGCTAAAATCATCAATGAAGGTTATGAGGTACCTCTTTCCACTGTTCGAAGCCGGTGTGATTGGCCCACATATATCTGCGTGGATCAACTGGAGAATCTGGGTTGCTCTCCAAGAACTCTTCTTCGGGATTGGTCCTCTTTGTTGCTTGCCCACCACACAGTCTTGGCATATTTTTGAGGGGGACTGTAAATCTGGCAAACCTCGCACCATCTCCCTTTGTTGAAGCGTCTTTAATCCTTTGTAACTCAAATGACCATATCTGCAATGCCAAAGATGCGTCTTTTCTTCTGTGATAGATTGAAAACATGCTGGAGGTGCAATTACTGCATGTAGCTTAAACATCCGATTCGTGGTCATTGTTGTATCCATGATCAGCCCTTTCTCTGAATGATATATTTTGCATCTGTCATGTTGGAATAGAATAGCCAGCCCTTTCTCTTGCAATTGCCCAATACTCAAAAGATTGTTCTGTAATTCTGGTACGTAGAACACTCCTGTGATAACGTGCACCATTTCTCCTACTTGCAGCCTGATATTTCCTTTTCCAAGAACAGCTAGGCTTGTGTTATTGCCCAGCTTTACATGATCTCGGAAATTCTCATCCAAATTGAGGAAATAATCCCTCTTGCCACACATGTGATTACTGCAGCCAGAATAAAAAAACCATGTGTCTTCTCTTTTTATTTCTTCAGTACCCGTGTAAGCCATCAGCAACATTTCTTCTTGTTTCTCTACATAGTTTGCCTCCACACTTGAACACTCCCATTGGAAATGCCCAAGCTTATGACATTTGTAACATTCCACAGTGGTTTTGTCAAAAAACTGCCTTCCTCTTCCTCTTCCTCTTCCTCTATAACTTCCTCGGCCTCGACCTCTTGTGCTGGATGGATCATATGATATCTTTAGAGCCTGTGTTTCTTCCACTAATGAGTGCCTTATGGGAAGGGTATTTTGGTCATTTTGGAATAGGTTAGGATTATTGAAAGTGTTTTTGACATATTCATGCATTCA
>JANZXR010000048.1:83313-109544 GCA_027575705.1 Erythroxylum echinodendron | reverse complement strand
TGATCGATGCCTTTATTAATATTTGTGCCCATTAATTTATAGGCGCTATAGTTACAAATAAACTACCCACTTGCTTCGCAAATCGCTATCCCAAAAGTATAGGCAGAGAACTAGGAATTATTGAAACCAAATAACAGATAAAATCGAATAACTTGCTAAAGACAAAGTCAAACCCAATCACGTGGAGAAAATGCCCACGCACGTAACATCCTTGTAGCAGGTTCGACAAGCATGATAATCAGTAACTCCTAGTGAAAGGGGTGCATTTGAGGATATCGTTGCTGTAATCCGTGTAGCAGGTGCGACAAGCATGATAATCAGCTAAACAAGGCAAAGGCTTCTGATACGGAAGCATGAATTCCTTCTCAGGGAGATCCTTGCCTTTCTCTGTTACTTCTGCACCATGTTATCCTCTTGCTTCTGCAACTTCTCCGGAACATTTTCACTCTCTTGAATAACAGATTGAATTGCATCCAATTCTGTTTTAGCAGGTTGCACAGGAGGGTTTAATGGTACATACAATGGATGCTGAACTGGCCAACCTGGTTGAGCTCCTTTCAGCATTTCAAAATCATCACGAAACTGCCTCTCATTCACTTGATTTCGGGGATTAGAAGGCTCTCGTGGTATCTTAGTTTTACGTTTCTTGGGTTTCTTCTTTATTTTTTCGTGACCATTAACAAGCTGATTGACAAGGTTGTCTCTCATCTCAATCGTAACATCGGCCATCGCACCAAGTGCATCTATGAACACTTAAACTGTCAAGGAACAAGTTGTGTTAATCCATGAGAAAATTAAGCATTCAACTTCTGTTACTCACCGGCAATAACAGCAACCACGCTTAAGGAGAGTCTTCTGTACAATATGAGCTACGAAAGGTTTAATACCACGTAGTCTTACGGGTTATTTTTGATAGACCTATAATATGAATAAATACTTATAAATTTAGAACATTAATAATAAATAAAATAATTAAATAAATAAACAAACTAAAAAAAGATTAGGGGTGACAATCCAGCCCGGGCCAGGTTAAGCCCAAAGTCAACAGGCCAAGCCCAGGTTGACCGGGCCGCAGGCCAGACTCTGGCTAGGGTTGTCCAAGCCCAACCTGACATAAGGCCCAACTAAAAGTGACAAAACGATGTCAGTTTTAAGAAATTAATAAATCGGGTAAGGTCAGGCCACGTGCTGGTCAGTCCATAGGGATGGCAATAGGTCCGGGCTAGGCCCATTGCCATCCCTAAAAGACAATTGCAATAATAAATCAAATCAACTATGTCAATAATATAATTAGGCCAAGTGAGAGACCCTCTAAACTAAATAATTAGGAGATAAGTACTACATATTAAAAAAGAAAAAGTTAATTATAAAACGAAAAACTCTAAAGAAAAAAGTCTAAAATATCTAAGAAAACGAGAATGAATTTATTATCAGTGATCCCTTTCATGTCATGTCCTCAATAAGTTATAACAGAGTCATATCATTTTAGATCGCTTCCTCTTAATTCTTTTTTTCTTCTTACAAACTTTAAGTATTATTTTCTTACGTATTTTCATTGTATCGTAATGATGTTTCCTTTTAATAAGTTGTTCTAAAGTAATGACATAGCAAAATTGTCACAAAGAGAGAAGAAAAGCAAACTACCAATGCTTTGAAACTATATCATCAGCTTATGAGCATTACTTGTATAAAGAATATGGACGTATAAAAATAATTTGAGTTGAGAAAACAGAACAGGAATTCCAAAAGATTGTGCAGTGAGTTGCAAGCTTCATCAAGCTCTCTTCAAATGCTCAAACAACCTAAAAGTTCATGATCCATCTACTAGACAATATACTCTCCTCTTAAGTACTGATGGAACTTTAATAAGCCATCAACACCGACTAGAATGGCAGATGAGAGATGGCACTACGAGAGCTACAATGCGGCGTAGATGTTGATCCCAAACTTAAATTGATTCATAGACAGATCTATTGCAAGCTGAAGAAGAACCTTTGGACTGAGAATTGGATTTAATGACTTCTTCTTCATTTACTACAGCTAAGGTTATGAGGCCCAAAAGAAGGGGCCCTTTTATAATTTTTCAATTAATTCTCTTAATAACATAATTTCACTTAATTAGAATTAAGACATATTCTTAAAAATGATAGATTCAGTTCAATTTAATGCAAATTCAACATATTAAGTTTGGACCAATTCAAATAAAATAACATCGTTTTAACTTCAGCTTGATCTCGGTTGAGCTAAACTCGATCTGTTCAGCCTTCTAACGTAGTTTTCCATAGCCTGGCTTGTCAAGGTAATGCAACGTTTCTAGATTTTTCAGGCTCTCAGTATCTCATTTCTTTCATTTTCTGACTTCAGGAAGCTGAATGTTCAAACCCCATCTATGATTCACATCATGGTAAAACTTTTGTATAATGAATATGAATTTATCATTCCTTTGCCTTATGATAGTTCTATTTCTTGAATGGATCGAGTGATGGGATACAAAATAACGTTAAGAGTGTCACTGTAACACGGTGGTAGTAACCGGTTCGAGCTCGTTTATCCCTGAGCTCAATGCAAGTTTTCATATTTCACTTCTATATATATACAATTCTGTGGCATATAATATAAAATTCTTTTACCAAAATCTGGGACCAATCTGCTTTACAGAAACAGTTCACACCTCATTCTGCTCCTTCCCTTTTGACTACATGAGCTAGAGTTTGTCTAGATAGGGACACTTGAATGTTAATCAACATCATTAGTATTACAAGCACGTTTTGCTTGTGATGATGACTTGACCTTTCTGTGCACAAAGCCGAGGACACTTTGCTGGTTTAGCTACTGCCGTAAGGATCATCATTCATCTGTATCAACCACAGCATAAATCATCACTATATGATCACGACCTCTTAGACTTGCCAAATGTGCAGTTAAACGGAAGAATATGAATTACATATATTATTTTTTAGGCAATATCTTCAAAAACTCATTTACTTTACCAAAAGATTATACCTTTACTGAGAAGTTATAATACTTTTTATTGTTTGAACAATAGCATACCATTGGCTTCCATCCAATATATGCTCATTAGTATTGACAAAGTCAAAATCATAAAAATTGAAAATTCTCCAAATTATCACTTCCAACAAAGAATAAAATGCAACTTCAGAATGAAAGGCTCTTTGAATTCAAGTACAATACTTTGGATAATGCTTAAACATTTCAGACGACATACCGTTTGAAGGATCGACATGTACAAAGAAACTTGCAGCAACTATGAGATAGCAGAGAACAAGCATCAGGCCTTTAAAATAGTTTGCCTTCCCATCCTGGCCAAAACCAATGTTTTTTAAAACCACCAAGTGAACATGTAAGGAAATAGTCAAGTTCTACTAAGACATCAAGCGACAAAATCAAATGATGTGCCAATTTTAGCAAACTTGTTTATCTTCTTTAGGACCTCTTTATTTTTTCTTTTTTGTTAATATTGACCTTATGCCAAGTTCTATCTCAGCTTGTAACCAAACCATTCTTCTTGGTACTGTAGAATTGAACTACTTGTACTTGAGAAAAGAAAGCAGAAATGGAGATAACCGAAGGTATATGTATGCACCTTGATGAAACCATCTTTCTTTTGGTAGTAAAGAATCCATAAGAAATAGGATATGCAAGAGAGAGCATCTAAAATTTTTTATGCCCTCTGAGTACTGTCTGAGACCGTCAAAAAAGGTTCATCTTTGAGGATAGCATCACCTTTTATGCCACAACCTTACAATAGCATAACTTTCCAAGCATATCCAGTAGATGCAAATTCTTTTAGATGTATAAAGACATGCTTAAATTAGATACAAGTGTATGTACTATTCTGACAGGTTAAATGCAAACTTGAAAGTTTCTGCAACTCTGTGATGCACAGTAAAGATTTTTTTAAACAAACAAGAAAGGAAAAAGGATAAACAGAGACAATTACAAACCTGCAACATAAATGCCACAACTAGAACTGTTATAAACAGGGTAGCAGTCTCAAAGAGTTGAAAGTTCAAGTCCATCGGTCTTCCCATGATCCATCTGACAACGACGCAAAAGGGAATCTTGAAGTCACAGGTGAAGAAAATTGTTTAGCTCATTGAAGACAATAACCTTTTACCTCTGAAAATACTTTTATTCCAAAAGTACAGACTATTGGTTATTCCACAGCAAGCAAATGGTAACCATCTTATCCTAATATTGAAAGTTGATCAAAATTTTGAAGAACTAACCACAAACATTGATATCTGGGTACAAGATCCTATAGCAACCCCAAGTGCAATGTCCTGAAAAATAAATTATAGTTCATACTTGTTTAAACAGATCTCACAGAAGCGCCATGACTGTGAATAATAGAAGAAATTTAACATTAGCAGCAAAAATATTATCACAGAACTGACAAGCTTATCCTTTGTGGCAAACATGATTGCACTTGCATGCTCAGCAGCATTTCCTACTATTGGAAGGAGAATCACACTGATGAAAGACACAGGCATGTTCCACGAGTCGGATGCTCCCTGAAAAGAGAGTAGTAATTGGTATCAAATTTTCCACGTTTAGGTAACACAGTAATTACATTCAATAGGAATGATTCAATTATGGTTAACATTTCTTTTTTTATTTTTCTTGTGTTATTTTCAGGAAGGTGGTAGTGTACTTCAGAACTATTGAACTTGAAAGTTTCATTTCGGTGCATTTCATTTTCCAAATAGGTTTGATATATCTTAATCATGAATACAAAAAAGGAGGATCATTCCTAGCAAAGAAACAATTTCATAATGGATGATACCTGGATGGTGTCCACAAGATAACCAGACAGTACAGAGATCCACAAAGTTAAAATTGCTAGCCAAAGGAATGCTTCCCAGTAAGTTAATTCACGTGCCTCTTCTTCAGATAGATCATCTTCACAATTGTCTCTCCCCTGCGGAAGTTGTATGAAGTTTATACTTCCAAACCAAGATGTTAAGTACCACAAATGGCATTCTAATGGCCCCAACAAAAGAAAAACAGCAGCCAAGCTGAGTCATGAACAAGGTATTAGATGATTTCACTAAGGCATAGCCCTACAATTTCTTATGATTTATAAATTTTATTAAAACTAAGGAATATTTTAGAAATTTTACATTATGTTAACAGAACTTTTAGCTTTTTTCTCTAAAAATAAACCTCCAAATAAATCTCATTTATAGTAATTACATCACACCATGAGTAAAAGTTTCTTGATTTTCACTAGTCCAACCTACGACTATTTTAAGACAACTTCATACTTGAAATTATTCCTAGATAGACATGAGCTAGATGTATGGTTTGTTTCCTGCTTCATATTTGCCAAGACACCATTCGACAAACTTTAAATCAAAAAGCTAAACTCTCATGCTAAGTCTGGACAGACAAACACTAGAATGAAGGCCTGCAACTCACAATACAGATCTTGAGGGGTTTTAAGTTGAAAAGTAATCAAATAAAATACCTCATCATTCACAGGAATATACATATCGTGAGGGGTTTTGAGTTGAAAGAACAGGTAACTTCCATAAGCGACTAGCATTACACAGCTACTAAATCTTGAAAGAGCCAACTCTGACTTTCCTAATTGAATTTCTGTATGTGTAAAGCGAAGCACAGCAGGAAACATTATCCCCATTACAGCCATCAAAAGCAACCCAGAGTTCACAAGAGCAGCTGCCTGATGCAATGACAATCCCACTTCAGTATGAAAGGAAAACAGCCACTTCATCGTTAATCTGATCAAATATTGGGGACATACCTTGCTAAAATGCTGAATCCTTTTATAAACTATCCCTCCAGCAAAGAAAGAAAACCCAAGAACCAAGAGCATATTTGACAAGATGGAGCCCAGTAAAGATTGTTGAACTACCCTTATCATTCCAATCTTCAATGCATAAATAGATATGATCATTTCTGTTGCATTTCCAAAAGTAGCATTCAAGAGACCTCCAACTGCAATTTCCATTAAAAAGGAAACAAGAGCCAAATAAACCAGATGAAAAAGATAATAAGAAGACAAAAATATAAGTTAATTTCTTATGCACAACTATTATTATAGCTTCAACTAGCACTTAAATCACACCTTTAGTATTAAATTAGTAAAATACCTGTTGGTCCGGTGTACATTGCAAGCTGCCTGCTCCACAAATATTGATAAGCTTAGCATTGTGCAAAATAGAATAAATGTCAAAATCAACTTATTTGCCGACCATTTTTAAGATGAGTAGTAGTGAATGCTTACTCAGTTGTGTAACCCAAACGCTCTGCCAAAGCAGTGATGCCTAGTAAGCTAAGAAAGAATACCCATCCCTATTCATCAAAATCATAGTAAATATAGGGAAATCAGTGTAACAAGCTGGAGATTAAACTAAAAAATTGGCATAGAAACAGCAATCATTCGACAATTGGCTACATTTCATCAGAAAAGTAATGCATTTTCTTTGGCATAAATATCTATAATAGAAATGGAACTCAAGACAATCAGGGGGATGTACTCAGTTCTTACATTGCTGTGTGTAAAATGGTGGACCAACATTGCTAAGGGACCAAAAGGTAGCAACATGTTAATCTTTGCTGTCATCAAGACGAAGTATATACTTCTTAGAGGGCTCATCTTTAACCTATTAAAAATCCTGAACTTGCCAACATCTGCAGGAAGACCCGCACTATGTAACTCGAAATCAAAAGGATGAACTTTAGTTCCTGCCGGTGATGTGCTAGAAGGGATTTCCTCATCAGATTCCATCTCCACCTTTTCCACTGGTTCCATCTGCATATAGATGAAATTGGTTGATCAAAAGAGTCTTAAAACTCCTCCTAAGATTTCCATATCTACAGTTGCAATTGATAAAATGGGAAGATCATTAAAGAACGGAAAACATTCATCAACAGATTCTCTGTCATTCCGTTGCTAATTGGAGAACTTGATCAGGAGGTTCAGCAGTAGACATTAGTCCATTTCCAGCAAATGCAGTAAACAAAAATGCTTGCTAAAACAACGTCAAGATCTTACACATACTTTGAAACATCACAATCCAAAAGAGATCACACATCTACAGTTCTACAAGTCATACCATTAATCACAGTTCTGAATCTTCAAAAAACAAGAAAAGGGGCACTCTTGGTGATGCTAAAGGCGGGACCTTTTCTCCTGATTCTGGTCAGATTCTTGCTAATGAAGAAATGCCCTTTTCAGAACCCGTTAAAACCAACTACTTGTCATCGGATCTCGGTCGTTTCACATCCTCGTCTCTATGTAAATAAAATGTGGATTCGTGACTCTGTAAAACTTATGGAAACAAAATGGAGACAGAGTGTAGAATTTGGTGGCCGGCGGCAGACCAAATGAAACTTCTGAGAAGCAGCCCATGCTTTGCATTATTTTAAACGTTATCTTACGGTAAACGTACACATGTTGGTGGACTTTTAGTGTCACAAATACGAAAATGACAAGATGTTTGACCCCTGAATTAGACTACAACGTGCAGCCATACATGTCCGCGTAAGTTTCAAACTTATCAAAGTTTTCTTTTGAGAAATTTCAAACTTACCAAAGTTTCTTACGAATGACATTAGCCTTTTTCTTAGATGAAGTGTGTTCCCATGTTATGGGAACTAGTAATAAAGTATAATAATGCATATATTCACTTTATAACTATAATTTGCATAGTGTGTTAAAAGTGTTTAAGAATTTCCTATGTTCTCTTTTTGTTTTTTTTAATGTTTTAAAAAATTGGCCAAAGTTATACAATTATGATAACAGGTTTAAAGTTTAAAATATTTAATATATATTAAATAATTATAAAACGGATTAAATATTAAATAAAATTAAAAAATTTAAAATATTACTAAAAATATTGTTGTTAAATAAAAATAATTAATTTATTTTAGTTTATAAGAACTTATTATTTTACAAAAAATTGGCTGATTGATTTATAATTAATTATTTTTAATAATAAAATTTATTAAAATAAATTAAATAAAAAAATTGGACGGTTCAAAGTTTTTACTGTAGAACCAGCCGAATCGGTTGAATTTTTTAATCGTTAATAATTTGTTATGTTTCTCTTCTTTTTTTTGACACTAAACATTATTGCATTTCATGTAGGGATGACAATTATGGCATGGCCCGGCCCAGCTCTGCCAGTTTTTGTTTCAAATTGGTTGAGTCACAGACTGGTTAGGCCCTACCCGTGACCCGCTTATTTTTTCCGAAACGACGTCATTTTGTCCAAAATGACGTCGTTGCCCGACTTGTGACTTGTGACCAGCCCATTTTTTTCAAAATGACTTCGTTTTGTCCAAAACGATGTCATTTTGTCTAAAACTACGACATTTTTAATTTTTATTCCTTTAAAAATAAATAGGTGAGTCAGGCCTGGACTCATTTTATGGTCATGTGATCACTTTTTATACTCAATTGAAAATATATAAATAATTGAAAATGATTTTACATAAATGTATGTTAAGATTTAGTACTTTAATGAGTCTAAATTATTTTTAGAATACATGCAATATTAGAAATCTTCTAAAACTATAATTTCTAAATAGAATGACCTATTTATTGGGCGAAAGAAGTAGTTTAAGAAATGTTAGAAAATTTTTTATATGTTTAAATTTTCTATAAAAAATTCTTTTAATTTTTTGTTTTTTAAGTTAATATTTTAAACTTTGGTTAAAAATAAAAAAACACACAATATAAACACTTAGATAATAATAATAAATAATATCATTTTTAGTGTATTTATAAAAAATGGATGACAATGGGTCGAGTCAGACTGACCCATATCAAGCCCAAGCCTGACTTTAACAGCTTCTACTCCGATCCAAGGCAACTCATCCTAAGTTCGAGCCTGAGATCAATTAGCCTGGTCTAACTTGATTCTTTTCTTTTAAATTAAAAAATAAAAAATAACGTCATTTTTTATAAAACGATGCTCTTTTTCTTATAGTTATTAGTGCCTGGTAGGGTTCTCAATATGAGATTAAATTATATTGATGCACTTTTTCACTAATTTTTTCTTTTTTATTTATTATTGTCTTAATTAATTAGCCTTACACCTTCGGAGTAGTATATATCAATTTCCAACTTCATTAATAAGCATTAAAATATTATTAAAATTTAAAATTTAAATATTACAAACTAAACATTTTTAAATTATAGGGGTGTAATATGTGAATTAGTACTACAATCCACTGAAAAAATCTTAATGTATCCAAAATAAATCATGCCATTTTGGAAGGAAAACAAAGGCATTGATTGCATGAAACTTGTTTTCAAGTGTTCCCTTTTATACCTATAATGTTATAATGCATACTAATAAATATACAATTTCTTATTATTTTATTATATATAATAATTATAATTTAGAATAAATTAAATTATTATAGATTAAAATATCTAACTCATTCGGTCAGTTCAACCGTAAAATTTTTTAATCGACTAACTTTTCTTTTCAATTTACTCTAATAATTTTTGTTAGTCATTATATAATAAATTGATTTAAATTAATAAGTTATTATAAATCATAATAAATAAATAAATTTTCATTTAATAAATTTTTAACTAAACTTTAAATTCTTTGACAAATAAAGATAATTTCTTTTAATTATATTTAAAAAAATTTAATTTTATTTAATATTTAATCAATTTTACGACAGTCTAATACTGAATCTATTAAAACTTAAATTTTTTATTTTACTTGCTTCATTTTCAGTTATATATATATATATATATATGTAAAGATTACCTTCAAAACAAATATGTAAATATAACAATTCTTGAAAATATCTTAAACTGAAAGGCTAACCGTACAAAGTACAAACCGACTATCGCTTACAGTACGATATGTCTTCTTTGGATTAGTGAAGCAGAGACTTCATGTCTTGTCTATCCAAGAGAAAACAAGAAGCTCCTCATGTCCGATCCTTAACTGAAGACTCACCTGTTATCAAGCTTCAACTATCAATTGGGGTATTGTTATATAATCAATCAATTTAATAATTTTTGTTAGTTATTATATCCTTATTCTCTTGAAGTATTGTATTCGTTTTTATCCTGATCAAAGATGTGTACTTCTTCCCTTTCCTTGTTTGCTCAACTGGGATTCTCTAAAGTTTTGTTTTTGACGTTCCTATTAGAATCTGAACTGTAAGTATGATTCTGGGTATTCTTAATCATTGACGACTGCAAACTTGACTTTAAGTTTTTTCTTGGGCTTGTTTTATGTGTTTTGCCTATTTTTTTTAGTTGCTGCTGACTTATGTATTTTATCTCATGCTTTGCTTGGATGCTAACAAAATGACCGGAAATATAGGAAAGGAATAGTTCAATTGCTTCTTTGTCGAGATTAGGTTTGATTCATGAGATGGTCTGCGGATTCAGATACAGAATGGGACGTTTACAGCTCAATTGGATATTAGATGGTTTTCATGCTTTGAATGTTCTTCATTTTTTCTTAATTTTTTGTTACCATGCAAGCAGATAGGAATTGGTTGTTTCCTAATCAGTCTTGGAGTACTAGGTCCTGGCTATGCTTCAAGATGTGAAATGGCTCTTATAAATCATCCACTCTTTAATGTCTTTTTTGTATGTTCCTGTTCAGCTAACCTGTGTTTTACATTTTTGGTTGTTTGTACTCCATTTTGTTCCTATGAAATTGGGACAGAATATGAAAGTAAATAATACAGTGCACAATGATTAGTGAACCCTATATATCTGTTTAACATCTTCACTTAACTATATGCATTTCATGACCACTGAGAAATTTAAGGCATTTTTGGTTTTTGTTCTTTCTTTGTGGTGGGGGTGGGTGGGAAGTTTTTGAATTCTGTTTTATCTGGTTTTTATGTGGATTTAGGCTAAGCTTTCTGCTGTGCTCCTTTCTGTTGCTGACAACTTTTTGTTTTTAATGTTCAATATTTGTTTATCTGATTAATAGTAATCAGCATAGTTGATGAGCTACGTTCTAGGTTAAAATTTATCTGTTGTTTAATGTGCATTATCTTCTAATTTGCAACTTCATATCATTGTGCGCTGTAAACCATTGATCCAAATTAGTTTGATCCCTGACCTTTGTGGATGTCCTGAAGTCACTTGTACAAGTGGCTTAATTGCTGTAAATGCTGTAATAATGTAGTATGACTCAAAGCTACGGCAATGCAAGTGCAAGTTCCACCTCAAGTTTGAGTGGCAGCTTTCCTGATACAGAGGATGATCATTCCATTGCCAGCATCTTAACAATAACAGAAGAAGAAAAATCTCAAGTTGTCAAAAAACTTGGGAGCAGGCTCTCTCATTTGGATTCTATACCGGTAGGCCCTTTTGTCAAAGTGTTCAATTCTCCTCAATTATGTACATTGCATTTTACTCATTGTGAATGCTAAATTTTTAATGAATTCTCTTGACATGGAGCATTTTTTTCCACTTGTTTAATAGGATTTGTTTGACATAGCCAATTCAAGAAATTATTGCTCTCCCATCTTTATTGAAAATGCACACCTTCTACATACATGTATAAATTAGGGAAGCCGTTACTTTGTGTAGCTTTTGTGGTTAAAGACTATGTTTCTCTACCGTAACAATCGAACATTCTTATTCTAATTGGTACTGTACAAGCCCATCATTCATGAAAGGATAGTTCCTTGAAAGAGTGAAGAGATTACTGTTGTGATCCTTGTTTTGGGTTTTGTCATCTATCCTTTTTTATTGTGTTGTGCATACCACTTTCACATTGTAACAGTATGCAACTTAGTTTGTGCCTCAATTAAGTGTGTAACAGCATTATTTATCAGCTAGATAACTTGCAGCACTTGTGTTACACGGTTGACAGGCTAGTTAGAGGCAGAGGGAATCTCTTATGATCGTTTGCATTTTTGCTTCAGAATGATGACATCATTGTGAATGGTCATTTAGGCTACAAATTCTTATTGATTCCTTCTTTTTGCAGCACGCACCACGTGTTAACCGTGAGATTCCTAATGTGAATGACGCAACCTTAGACCATGAACGACTGTCTGAAAGGTTGCAACTCAAGCCTCAATGCTATTTACTTTGATTATCGTCTTTAGTTAATAAACTGTTTATTCTACTATGATTTTTCTCTTAAGCCTTTACTTTACGATCCATCCTTGTGTTCACCTTCTGCCATGAGATTCAACAAATATATTTTCTCTATGTGGCATCCTTTGAATAGAATCGTAGAGTAGATTCCATACGTAGACTCAGATAATCCCTGGTTGACATATTAGTTCAATGCAGGGTAGATTTTATCACCTGATCTGTGTCATTTGGCAGAAACTATGCATGCAAATCATGTATCGTCTTTGTTAAACTAATTTGTTTTTGTTCAGGTTGGCTGCATATGGTTTGGCAGAATTACAAATTGCAGGTGATGGAAATTGTCAGGTGTGAAATTGCTTTCCATATTCATAGTTGCTCATGCTTAGGCCTAACTTTTTGAAGGGATCTTAGTAGCTTAGTCCATAGTAATTTCTGCTTTTCAAACTACTGCTTTACCTTAAATTTTACAGTTTCGAGCATTGTCAGACCAGTTGTTTCGGAATCCGAATCACCATAAACACATGAGGAAACAAGTGGTAAAGCAGGTACATATTGTACATCCCTACTAATGCATCCACTATTCAACCCCTCTGTTCTAGGATACTGTGGTTTCATACCCAGTAAGGCTTGATAGGTCTTGAAACATTGACTTGAATAGAAGTGGGTTACTTCTTGAATAGTGATTTAAAATGTACATTTTGGGGTAACAATGACTTTTTATATTTTTGTCGAAATATATGTTTAGTAATTCTCTTAAGGAAGATATGTTCTTTTTCTTGTTTTTATTGGTTTCTTATCATTTGGTCCTTGTCATTCCAATAATTTGTTAATCTTTCTTTTTTCAGCTAAAGCATTTCAGAAAATTTTACGAAAGTTATGTACCAATGAAGTACAACAGTTACCTGAAGCAGATGAAAAAGTTAGATCACTGTGATGACGCCTATTAGTTTCCTCCTTACAAAAGTTAGATGGCATGTTTCAACTATGGAACTAAATGTTGATTCTTTTCATGCATGAATGTCGTATGCTACTAGATCAGGGGAATGGGGCGATCACGTCACTCTACAAGCAGCAGCAGATCGAGTAAGTACTTTACAATCTCTCTGATTCTTCAGATTCATTTCTGGAACTTAGTGTTAAGTTGGCCACTGTGAATATGTAAGAAATAAACCTAGCTATAACAGATTAGCCTAGCTCGGTTTTCTTCTTACTAGGAATGAAACTGGTGTTGCATCATGACTTTATGATTCCGATCAGCCTAGTGTCATCAGAAACTTGTTGGACCTGCAAATCCTTGTGCCTTAATAGCCCTTACCTGTCTATCATAAATAAAAAATGTCAAATCTCATGCATCCCCACCCTTTTCAGTAGTTCAATGATGTTCTAAGTTTCTCTAAGCAGCAATTTGATGAACTTGGCTCGCTTTGACGCAGCTTTTCTTGTCAATCTTGTACTTTCTCATATGTTGCTCTAATTGAGAATTTTGACTTGTTATCTTGGGAACAGAACATACATATTCTGGATACAATAAATTTTGACAACACTTTTGAATTTAATTATGAATGATCTATGACTTTCTACAAGCTCTCTTTTCAGTTTGGAACCAAAATTTGTGTGGTCACCTCTTTTCGCGACACATGCTACATCGAGATTATGCCCAAGAACAAGAATCCTGTCAGGGGTAGTTCCAATTTCTTGCTATGTTATATATTAAGTCTTTTTTCTTTTTTTTTTTGGTAAATTTGTTTCAATAAGTATTAAAGGAGTAGGAACTTCGGCCCTTCATGTAGTTCTGGTAGCTAGAGTGGCAGCTTAGAGGAAAGTAGCAAACAGGCAAGACTACTAATATGTCCCATCTTTCTTCTACTTCAAGATGAGAGTTGGGGTGTGAGCATGTAAGTTGCATCTGAAGTTCTGCCATGGAATTTTAGGCAATTATATTTAGTTACACTGTAGAAATGTCGTCCAGAATCACTTGACGAGTAGACATATGCGACAAAGTATTGAAAACCTAAAATATTTCTTCATTAAAGGGAGAGGTATGTCATAGGTAGAATGCTGTCATCGCTCTTCTACAGTCTATCTTTGACATATTGAAACAATTTGCATTTAGGAAGTTAGTCTCCTTATATCTATTTGTAAGTTGATATCATATATCGTTTTCCGCTAATTGATTGGCTTTGCATTTCTAGAGGTTTGGCTTAGTTTCTGGAGTGAAGTTTTAGTCTCGTTATATCTATTTGTAAGTTGATATCATATATCGTTTTCCGCTAATTGATTGGCTTTGCATTTCTAGAGGTTTGGCTTAGTTTCTGGAGTGAAGTTCATTACAATTCATTGTATGCCATTGAAGGTACTGAACAAATCTAAAGCAACCAGATCAGTTGTGCTTGGTACTGGGAATATTTTTGCACTGGCAAACCAATTAAGCTCATTGACTAACTGTTATGCATCTGCAGATGTTCCCACAAAAGTTCCAAGAAAACGGCATTGGCTTTTCTGAGATCGTGACATA
This sequence comes from Erythroxylum echinodendron, assembly GCA_027575705.1. Classification (NCBI taxonomy): domain Eukaryota; kingdom Viridiplantae; phylum Streptophyta; class Magnoliopsida; order Malpighiales; family Erythroxylaceae; genus Erythroxylum; species Erythroxylum echinodendron. Next base: position 94,938 of record JANZXR010000048.1, on the reverse strand, counting down.
TCACCAGGAAGTGAAGAACACCATTCTTCATCCCATTCATTTATGTATATCATCTGCAATAGACAGGAAAAAGGAATACAGCAATACTTCAACCTTCAAGTTAACTGACGATGATGTTGTTTCCTGATGTATCAAAAGAAGAACATAACCTGATGTAAAGTATCAATAAGTTACAGTGTAAAAAGAAGAATGATACATCATCATGATCAATTGGTAGATTTATATTGTTTTTCTCTCTTCACTGATAAAATTTTACTAAGATGCAAGATTTGTGCATATATGTTTTTCTCCTATCATTTCGCATACTACATGGTTACATATATGATCGTGTTTTTTGAAATGGATATAATTACCTTAACCTCCACCGCATTATTGATTCTTAAGTTAGAAGTTCTTTCTTCTTTTCTCTATCATTGTGCTTTTCTACTTCCATTGGTAAAGAGGTTTCAGATTGACTTTCCTTACAACTTCTTAAGGTCATTGTACTCGCATTCTCTTTCGGTTCACCATCGTTTGGAAAGGTTATTTTCTGATGTTTGTACTTCTAATTTATTTACAATGATGGCTAATTGAGTGACTTGTTTTTTAAGTTTTTGAAAGCTTGCCCTTATTTTCTGTTGACATTGTTGTGTATTAGTAACAAGTGCCTTAATAATTTCATCTAAAGACATACCTAAATTTGAAAATTGAGATTGAGCATATGTAGAGGCTTGAGGTTGTAGGTTGTCTATTAAAATTGTGAGGTTGATATTTATGTTGCCCTCCTTGATTTTCATAGCTAAAGTTTGGATTGTCTTTTCATCCTATATTATAGTAATTGGAATACAGATCATATGTTCGTTGAGGTTGACCAAGAAAGTTCCCTATTTCGTTAGCTTCTTGCATGGAGGCTTGTTGCAATGTAGGACACATATCTGTATGATGTCCAAAGAATGAGCATATTCCGCACACTCTTGCCGATTGCAATTGACCTATAGCTATTTGACGAACTAAAGTAGTTAAATATGAAATTTTATCCTTAAGGTGCGTGTTATTTACACGGTTAACAACTCCATCCATCCTTGTCCTAAAGTGTTGATAATTTTTGACCATAATTGATATCAATTGTTTGGCCGCCTTGGGTGTTTTATTTACTGAAGCTGCTCCATTAGTTGTATTCACTATACTCCGATCCATTGGCAATATTCCTTCATAAAAGTACCGAATCAAGAGTTAGCTAAGAATTTGATGATGTGGACAACTGGCACATAACTTCTTAAATATTTTCCAATATTCATATAATGTTTCTTCACTAATTTGTCTTATCCCACATATTTCCTTTTTGATATTTAGTGCTCGTGATGCAGGAAAGAATTTCTCATAAAACATTCTTTTCATCTCATTTTATGTTGTCATTGAGCCAAGGGTAGGTAATATAGTCAATCATTTGCTTTATCTTTCAATAAGAACAGAAAGGCCCTGAGATAATTTGTTCTTTTGTCACCCGTTGTGGCTTCATTCTGTAACAGACAACATGAAATTTCTTCAGATATTTATGTGGATCTTCACCTACAATACCACGAAAAATAAGGAGAAGGTGAATCAAACTAAATTTTAATTCGAAATCTACCTCAACATCTAGAAATTGTATGCATAAGAGTTGTTGATTCAAATTCGATGTTGGTAACTCCCTCATTGTTCTAGGGTTGAGATTTTTCATCTTTTCTTCCGCTTCTTGAAAATTAGAGTTTTTACCAATTATTAGATCTACTGCAATTTTCACATTTGAAGGTAAATGACTGCTTCCTTGCTTAGTCTCTTTCTTTAAATGACGAGTTGTCTTCTCAATTTCTAAATTATATTGTAATCTACCTATCGGAGAAGCATAAGTCATACAAGATAAGAGATTAGTAATAACTATAAAATAACACAATGAAACAAAGAAATTAAGAAACTAAAGTAGTTTGCTAGCAACGACACCAAATTTTAGTTAGGTTGTTGAAACCTCCAAAATAATTCTGATTCTCTAAATTTCTTATAGTATTCATGGAATCAGGTTGAATCTCAAGAAATTAAATACTAGCTTCGTAATTTCAAATAATAAAATAAAATGAGGGGTTTTTTATTAAATAACTAATTAACTAAAATTAACAGGGAATGAAAATAGATCAACTGAATATAAAAGTGTGAATTTCAAGATTACTAAACTCCGATTCAAGGGAAAGATTTCATTTAATTGTAACATTGATCATTGGTCTAAAAAAAATAAGCGTCGCAATTCAAGCAGTTAGTCCAAAACATATTAAAATGGTAAAAATAAGTCTCAAAATTTTCTAAATTAATTGGTTTAAACGTAGCATTCAAACTAAAACTTACCATTCATTGACTGAGTATGATAACATTTCATATCAAATAAATGATAATAATAAGTTTAGTGAAAAAAACTATATTCTAAATTAAATAATCGAGATAGCTGCAACTATTTAACTCAGTTTTTTTGTTTATCATAAGTTAAATATACAATTTCGTAAATAACTTATTTACTACTTGTACCAATCCTTCATGGCAATATGGATTATTGAATTTATGGATATCAATATAATAATCAACATTAAGTTAAATTATCAGATTAATCAATATTAATTATTCATTAAATATAAGAACTCAAAACAAAAAATACTTGAATTAAAACATGAATAAAAGGTATAGAGCACAAAACTTCATAAGATTACAACTAGAATATCGAATGCCCTCAAATCAGAATAATTGAGTTTTAGCCACATATAGTTTTTGCTCAAATAACAAAATAGAAGAAAGACAAAGAATTGAAAGAAAGTTAAGAAGAAAATTAATCTTTCTGTTGTGAGAAATGTTTCTTTTATAGGATTTTCCTGACCTAATTCTACCTTACAAAGATGTCCATCTAAAATAAATTCAAATTCAAATTCTTACATGATTTTTTTAGAAAGAAGTTTCTTAGTTAAACTCTCACTCTTCAAGTAATCAGCCTTATCTACTGTAACAATCTCTTCATTTTATCCAAAATTTGTGATTATCATCAATAATATCCCAATTTGATGTAGTCTTTACTTTTCATCTCCTAAAATAAAACAAACATTAATTTTACTATTTAAGCACTAAAATAAATCCAAAACAAATAAGATGATATCAAATAATATATCAAGATAACATCTTATCAATAGAATAGAGCCACATGAGTTTGCTAAATTTCCACTTTAAAATCTACCCTATTTGTAAGATCAACTTGTCGTCAATTTTATCAATAATCTTCTTACATAATTTTGGAGGAAGAAAGTTGCCGCAAAAATAAAGAAAATAGGTAGTTTGGTTCATAATAAATCAAAGTCTAGATGGTGATAAATGGGAGAACAATAGAACATGGTCTAATTGTGCATCAAAATCAAGAAACAAAAATAATTTAAAATTCTAGTAATGTTCATGACATGTGTATTTCGTCATTTCCTCAATTGAAGTATAAAAAAATGATTTAAAAAACTAAAAAAGAGTTTTCTTAAAATTTTCAAATTTTCTTAAATTATACAAAATTTTATATTTTTACCTTTTTTATATTTAACAAAAAATAATGGAGGAAACTCATAAATTAGCCATATACTCTTTTATTTGTTTTTTCTAGTTCAAACTATTGCATATAGGGATATAATCAATGTTTTAAAAATTAGTCAGGAAGTTAAATCGATAAAATAATAATGTTAAAGTTTAAAAAGTTTAACTGGTATGAGATCGATATAAAATCAGTTAAAGATTGAATAAAATTAAAGAATTTGAAAAATAATTAAAAATTTTATTCTTACTAATAAAAAATTTAAAGTTTAATAAAAAGAAACTTTTAAATAAAAATAAAATAGTTTATTTTGATTTATAAAAACTGATTAGTTTGCAAAAATTGGCAAACTAATTAACAAAATAATTAATTTTTAACAACAAAAATTATTAAAATAATTCAAAATGAAAACTTAAAAATTGGTTAATTCAAAATTTTTACTGTTAAATCAGTCGAACCGATTAAATTTTATAACATCGGATATAATCACAATTAGGGTTCAACTTTAGCCATCAATTACAATTGTTTTCTTGCTTTTTAATAAGAAATTCCTTGTGTCAATTTTATGTTTATTTTAGTAATAATAATAATTCATTTTTAATGATATTTTAAACCAATAATTAACTAATTATCTGTAGTCTTACAATTTTCTTAACATAATTATCACTAACTTGGTCTAAATTTAAGTCATTATATTTATAAATTCGTTTATCTCTTTTTATCTATTCAAAAATTATTGTTAAACTAACCTAAACGAGTTGTTACACCTTTTACGTTAACCTCTTCATTGTTTCAAGTTTCAACTCGAGAGAAATTTTGTTAGAGAACCAAAAATCCAGAAAAAAAAGTCGAATAACCATTTTGCTATTTTGTTCTCTTGTTATTTGATATGTATTTGTTTGTTTGTGTGGGTTTGTTCTTGTGTTTGTTCTTGTTGTTGTGTGTGTTTGTTTGTGTTTGTGTGTATTGGTTTGTTTGTTATTATTTGTTTTTGCTCTTACTTTAGCCGGGGTTTATAAGGATACAGTCTCTGTACTTTCATTGGAGATGCGGGATGATTGCGTACATTTTACCCTTTCAATACTTTGCTTAGGCGGAAATCTGGGTATGTTTGGTTGGGTTTGGTTTGGTTTGGTTCTCTTGTTATTTAACTGAATAATTAAAAAATCGAATCGGTTTGATCAATTTAACAGTGAAAACATTTAATTGATTTTCGGTTTGATTTTTAACTTTCCGATTTGATTTACTTTAATAATCGTTCTTGTTAAAAACTTATTAGTTTATTAAGTAATCAACTAGTTTTCGTAAACTAATTAGTTTTTATAAATAAAATAAACCAATTAATTTTCATTTAACAGTTTTTTAATTAAATTTTAAATTCTTCGACGGTTGAGAACAATCTACTTCAATTATACTTCAAATTTTTCAATTTTTAAATCTTTAACCGATTTTATGACGATATAATACTTGTTGGGCCTTTTAAACCTTAAACTGCTTGTTTTACTAGCTTAACTTTTTGGGTCGATTTTTAAAACATTGCTTTAACTTAATATTCATAATTTAGTTACTGATATTTATTAATAGGAACTGGGTTTGTTATTCAATATTCCTTCACAACTTGAATCTTTTGAATCTGCAAAACAAAAGGGCATAGGTAAGATTGTAAATTTTCTGAAATATTCACTTAAACATGTAATTGCTTACAGTTACATGTATATTTGTGTCTTTTGAAACGGATAATTACTTTAACCTCCACAGCTTAGTTGAAATTATGGGATGTCAGTTGAGCAAGTAGTCATTATCTCCTCAACCTCCACAATTTAGTAGAAATTATGGTTTAAAGTCTGGCTTTACTTTTATTTTTATTTCTTAATTTAGTATATTATTAATATTAATGTACTTGTACTATTATTATTAATACTAAGTAAATATTTTTATAGAAATTAGAGATAAATTAAAAAAAATTAATTAAGTAGCTAATTTTATTTTCTTTCTTATATAATATTAATTAATAAATAAAGAAATAAGGTAAAAACTTAAAAAATTTATTCGTAAGCTAATATCCATTTGTCAGGATTTATTTTAGATATAAAATTACATTGATAATAAAATTACTATCACAAATAGATTAATATGAATATGTATTAAAAAAATTTAGGAGCTTATGAATAAAAGTATTTATAGTTACAAATATAATTTTTTAAAAATAATTTGTAATCAGAAATTTTGTTAAATTTTAAGAATTATATATTATTTTTATTCAGAAGAGTAAATAATACAACAAAAGAAATCCAAAAACCAATAAATGATTCTTCCACTTATTAAACTTGTAAATACTTTGATGGATGGATGAAGGCAAACCTGGCTCCATATTGTTTGTTGTTATTGATAGTCTTTTATTCCCTCTCTTTCTTTAATGTTCTCTGCTATTTTGTTGCTCCGATAGTTAAGAAACAATACCCAACGATGTTATCTCCAACACAAACATATGACTTTCTTTATATATGGTTGTGTTGGTTATAAAGAGAGAGGGAAAGGGTTTTAGACCCATTTTAGTCCAACTCTGTGAGACCTAATAATCATAATCTTAGGTTCTATCCATTAGACTCAGTCATAAATGACATGTGCCACTAAATTTCTTACAAAATTTATTGTCTTGTTTGACAATCAGCTGATTGCATTAGCTGTTAGCTGATAGCTGATTATATCAGCTGATTTGACCAACGGATTGCATTAGATGTTTGTTAGAGATGCTTGGTAAAATTAATTATTTAGTATTAACTGTTTATGCGTAAAATAACTTATGAAGACATGACTTTAAAAAATTATAAGGGTATGAATGTTATATATGTTAGTATTTCATTGAATATTCTTATAAGAATTTAAATTTTAGATTTTTAATTCTATAAAAATTAAGTTTATAACTATAATAAAAACATAAAACATATAATAATAATAATAATAATAATAATAATAATAATAATAATAATAATAATAATAATAATGCAGAATTTTCTATTTCCATTTTCGATTAAAGTCAACATTTTATTTATAACTTATTACTATATACACCTATTTATATGACAAGCTACAAGATACTTCTATGCTCATATGGTCATATTTCAACATAAATTTTATAACCTTTCATTATATACAAATATATGCAAAAATGAAATGATAACTAGCAATCGAAATTGATGTTATAAATTTATGATTGGTGGGAGAAAACACTGGTATGCAGTAGCGTTTTCAAATTTAGGTGATTGTCACTCAATCAGCTATTGGTTAAAGGTGTCAAAGAGCTGAAATCATCAAATCAGCTAAACAAATGACTGATTGAAGGAAACCAAACGAGGCCATTGCCTAGTTCTTCAAAATGAGAACCACCTGTTGATTCTGACTTTTCTTTTGCTGATATAAACCACAATCAATGAAGAAATATCTCAATCGTGTCAACTTTTCGTACGAAGAATATGAAGGATTCAGATGATAGCTATTTAACAAAATTAAAAAAACGAGGGGAATCGAGTTCAGAGTTTGTCAGCAATTGGCCAAGGTAAATATGTGGAGAATAATATAAGATAATGACCTTACGAAAAAAGCTTATATGTACTATTATGATTTTTTGTTTGAAAGTTAAGGTAAATATGTGGAGGAGAATATATGATTATGACCTTACGAAAAAGCTTATATGTACTATTATAATTATTTTTTTAAGTTTAAAAAAAATGTATTGAAGAGTTCCTCAGGCATTAACATATAGAAGTCAAATGATATAAGAAAAAAAATCTAACTTAGATTTAAAAGTTTTATTATAATATAATTTAAAATTTAAAGATGGAGATTAACTTTTTTTTTAAATAATCTTAACATTTCTGATAAATATGGTAACTTTATTTTTTGTCGATGTATTACAAGGGAAGAAACAAAGGACGTTCGAGAAAGATAAAGAGTAGAAAGGTAGTACGATCTCTATAGATACTCATAAAAGTACGGAAGAGTGTAGGAAAAGTAGAATTTATTTGGTTAGATAAGCTTTTTAATGTAATTCTCAAATTTACCAAAATATCGGATGAGTGAACATTTAGCACACCAATCTTTCACTACAAGAACAAAGGAGACATTCAAAATTGTAACAACTATAAAGATATCAAACTATTTAATTTCACTGTGAAATTATAGGAGAGATGATTGAGAAGAGAGCGAGAAAGTGTTCACTTATCTTAGAGAACCGATTTGGATTTTTTATCTGAGAGTCAACAACAAAAGTCATACATATCTTTAAATGATTAATAGAATATTATAGGATCACTTGGATGTATTTAGAAGCTAAGAGAAATCTTTATTACATGTATATGGGTAACAAATATTTATAGTATCAGAGCAGATTATCGAATCAAAACTTGATACGACAAGTTAGTGTAGATCTATGTTTTGCAAGTATGGTTATAAGAGAAGGGGTATCAATCATCAAATTATTGTTATTAGATAATTCAAATTATCCAACGTAGAAATCACGGATGAGAGTATTCATTTAAACACAAAAAACAAAAGCATGAAAATCGGTTTTAAATAACCGGACACATTTAGTGAAGCCTGATAAAAGAGAAAAATAGTGGTTAAAGATGCATTAACGTAAAGAAGAATACAAAGAGAGAGCGCAATGAGTCATAATCTCAGGCGTCGCCTTGTGTTTTGGCAGATAAAATACAGCAACATGAAACTGCTCATCCAAATGACGCCATCTTGGGTGTAGGTCCTGCTTGAATCAAGCAGGTGTCAAGGAAGCTATCAACTGTGGTGTATTTGTGGTCAGGATAAAACATGGAGGCCTCCACATCGTCTGACGTAAGTTCAAAGCTGGTTTGGTCACCTTTGATGAATATGTTGTGCAAGATGGCCGGCGGAACATTTTCCGGGAACGGTAGTGCTGCAAGTTATGCTCAAATGATCGAAGATTGACATCTAAATAGTTACAGTTGAATGATAAAATTTAGGTTGAAGGAATTAGAGTTCACCAAAAGTTCAACAAAATAACTTATAATTTTAATTTTTTTAAAAAAACTCTTCCTAACTTTTATTTTTTTAAAATCATTTCTATTTTATTTTGGTTAAAGATAATTATAAAACTAAATAAATGTGATATAAAAATTAGATGTTGACTAATTAAATGTCAATTAGATGGTAATTAGTTTTATTTGAGTTCAAAAATTAATTAATTTAAATAATATTTATTTCTTTACTGTAAGATTTATGAAAATGTTGAAGTAATTAAACATCTTACTGTTACTCCGCCTGACAATTTCTTCCTCAGGAACATGAATTTTTCTGAAAGATCGTCCAGTTTTTGTCTCCCACAAAGAGATCAAATCTAACTGGGAAACAACATTTCCTTGGGGCCTGTAGATGATGAGACGATTAGCCAATCTTGGATCAGTTGCTGCTCTTATTGTATATATAGCAATATCTTCCTCGTAGTTCAACACAGCTGCGTAATACAAAGATACTTTTTTTTTTCAGATTTATAAAATTTAAATCATGAAATGAAAACAATTATTTCACTTTGTAGTTTGACTTAATTTCGAAGAGTTTCTTATAATTTGAAAATATATATATATCATGTGTGAGTTTATTTACAATAATTGAAAAAATTAACAAAAACTGTGTTTATTTGATAAAATATATAATTATTAGCGATTATTTTATAATTATTAGTGACTATCATAACTAAAGAAAAAAATTATCTTATAAAAATAATATTTTTATTATTTAATATAATAATGATCATTTATAATCACAAAAGAATCACTAAGCAACTAAACTTTTTGTTGCTTTATATATGACATTTACATATCACTTTTGTTGCATTTAAAAATAATATAATAAAATGTGTCTATCTAATAAAATATAAAAATTTAATAACATTAAATCCTTTTTAAAAAATGACCACATCAAGAATTTATTCATATTTTTAATTAAAAAAAGCATTTATTCATAGTTTTTACTTTAAATTATTTTTTAGTATATGCATGTAGGTAGTGTCTGCGAGATTATTTATTTTTTTAACATAAAAATAAGAGGTTGTGAATAAATTAATTATTAATATAAAATTTAGTAAAAAGTTGTGTTAAGTTAATTATTAATGTTAAATTTAGTGAATCAATCGAACTCACCCTTAGCTCGACCATTTCCATAGACAATGATCTCATCGTGGTTGTCATGAGGATGGAGCAAGACGTTCACGAAATATGCTGTAAAAGAGTTTGCAGAAACATAAGTAAATGGGATTCCTGCTGCTTCTGTTGCCCTTCTGATCTGTCTTTTGTTTGCAAGCACAGCTTCGAATGGTGGCAGGCCACTCACTCTATCCGCTTCATTGCCATATTCTGAAGGGACAAATCTCTGATACAGAAACCAGATAGATCATTACGTCACAGAGTATAAACTAAGGTCTACACTCAAGTCTGCAATTGCTGCAACGGTAAGATTTTAGTGATCACAATGATTGTACAGCTCTGAGGATCATAGAACTGTGAGATTATCTGCAACTTTTAGTGCTGTTAGCTATTCAAAAACTTGTGAATAATACCTCTATGTTGCCTGCTTCTTTAATGGCAGTGATGATTTTGAGTTGGTCAGGATATTGAGGAACTGCAAGAGCAGAAATGACAACTTTTACAAGCCTAAGCGCTGAAACCAGCTTCTCATGGTCGTCCAGCTCACCCTGTTTTGGTACGCAAAAATCATACTAAGTGCTGCAATAATCATACACAGAATATACAGTAAACCAGGATTTATGAAATGAAGTCTGTGTACTTGGATTACAGTGACTCCCATGGAATCAAACTCCTTGAGGGTCTCTAGTTTGGAAGGATGGGAGCTTGGACGAACATAAGCGTAGGTTGGATGACCCATCGACGTGCTTGCCTTCACTAAGTACTTGCCCAGATACCCAGTTGCTCCAAATATCAGGATCTTGCTCTTACCATCAAACCCCATGGTCCTCCTATTCTTACGATTTCCACAATCTCTGAGCAAGTATTGTGATGTAACAAATCAAGTACCAGCTTCTCAACTAGGACCATATATATAGCCAAAGTTATCTATCTACTAAAGTTTTCACCAAAGTTCTAGTTGTACATCCCATTTGATAATTACTATATCTACGCTTCTCTACATATTACATATTTAAGCATTATTCATATTTGAAGAATTTAGACATTATTTACAAAATATTTAGATAAAAATAAATAATTTATGATGTAAAAATATTAGAATATATAGTAATTATAACAAATTGAAATGTTTGATATCAAATAGAATGAAATGGATGCAATATTGTTGCAAATCTTTGTATAACTTCAATTGATGAAATTTTGATAAGCGTAAAGGAGAAAAAAAGCAACAAAAGAAATATAAGATAATCTTAAAAAACTACAAGAGGTCAAGTTAACAAAATAAATATGATATCATCTTACAAAACTACAGGAGGTTCAGTCATTCCATAACAAAATTTTTGGACAATGGAAACATTATACTCTTTAGATATCATTATCCACTTTAGTGATTTCACGCACTAATTATTTAATCACTCTATTATCTCAAATTACATTGTTAGCTTATACATAAGGGCCACATGAACATGCTAATTTTTACCTTAAAATCTACATGATTCATATGATTGGCTTATCATCAACTTTATCAATAATCTACTTACATACTCCCCAATAGTTCAATGACATTGTAACAAAATTTTTGGAGGAAAAAAGTCAAGCAAAAGTAAATAAAATAGGTAGTTTGGTTCATAACAATCAAAGCCTTGATGGTGATGAAAAGGAGAACAATAGAAGGTGCTCTAATTGATAATCAAAATCATGATGCATCAAAATTAAAAAGTAAGAAGAATTTAAAATTTTACAATTGTGGTAAGAAAGATCACTTAAAAAATATAATTGAAATTTCAAAAAGAAAATTTTTTATCGTTAATGTTAAGTCATTTAAATTGCATTTATTTTGGACTTAATTTTGGTTGATGTGTTGAAATTGGTATCCGAAATTGATGG
>JANZXR010000048.1:49182-79408 GCA_027575705.1 Erythroxylum echinodendron | reverse complement strand
ATTTACCTACACCACCTTCAACATCATTCATCCTCAATCAAACAAGAATTCATACCCATATAAGTAAAACACAATTCTCATGAAATTAGTTCACATAACATCACAATTAATTCTTTTCACTAACAATTCATGGCGTAAAACATAATTCTTACCTACTTAAGCTTCCACTTCTTCAATTCTTCAAAATTGTCACAAACTCTCTAACCTCTACTACCATACACGATTATCATCATTTTGAGGGGGATAGAAGGTTTAGGTTTTTAGTGAACCAAAAGAAGAGAAAGCAGGGTGAAAGAGAGTATAAAAGATGGTCAAAAATCAAGAAGAAACAAGGAAGAGGAGAAGCTACGAGAATGATGGAGAAAATTTCACTTAAATCACCAATCACCTTGTTAAAGAAGAAGCACGGTGAATGACCAAAAGAAAGGATGAGTTTTTATTAAACAAATATACATGGTGGCGTGTTAGGCAAGTGAGAAGTGTCACTTGCCTAACATGCCACCATGTATATTTGTTTAATAAAAACCCAGTCACTTGCCACATGTCACATACTTAGGCCCTCTTTTATTTCCTTTCCAAAAACAATTCAATTTCTACTCCAATTTTTTTCCAAAATTTCAATGGCTCAAATCAATAAATCCGAAAAACATTTATCTAAATTTTTAGTGCCATTGAACAGTCATTTTTGCTACCGATAAACAATCAGTCTGTCATTTGACATTTTTCCTAGTCCAGAAATTTCCCCGAAATTTCCAGAAAATAATTTCTAAAATTCTCCAAAAATCGAAAAATCAAAATGACCCTCTCAAACACAATTTTTTTTCATACACACACATCACATTTTTATTTATTTTATATCACTTACATTTATTAACAACTATACCAGGAAATGTCATGAATGCATGTACAGTCATTTACATGTGTAAAATTCACGATTCACTTATATGTATATGCATGAACATATCAAGGCGATTCTAAACACTCATAAACTATTCCAAATTACTATTCTACCCTTCCCATTAATGATGGGATGTTACATAAAGGTTGTTGGTATTGGAACCATCAAGTTGAAGATGTATAATGGTATTATACATACTCTTTAGGAGGTATGGCATGTGAAGAAATTGAGCTGGATGATCTTAGATACAAAATAAAAATCATCAATAATATTTTAAATATAACTCGTGGTGTAAGCTTATACTTATAAAAGGAGAAAAAATAGGTGTAAACTTGTACAAACTAAAAGAGAGACATTACTAAAATCATAAGCATTAGTCACTTCAAGCAGTCTAATTGAAATATCTTCAATGTCATGTCATTAAACACTTGGACATATATGTAAACAAGGAATGAAGATCCTTGTTGCGCAAAAGTTATTCCTTGGACTCACAAAGATATTACTATCTTTTTATAAGCATTGTGTTGCAAGTAAGTAACACCATATCAAATTTAAGAAATCAAATTCAAGAAGCAAGGTTATTCTTGAATTGTTTCACTTTAATAGGCGGCAAGTATTAGTTCTACCACTGGGAGGAGCAAAATACTCTCTCTTCTAATGATTATTATTCCAGGGGGTGTTGGTTATGCCCTATTAAGAGGAAACCGCATTTGTTCCCAATCTTTAAAGTCGTCAAAGGGTGCATTAAACTTGATTATGGTGAAAAAAGTAAAATGTTTAAGGACAGATAATAAAAGTTATATAATGTTAATGAATTTAATGCATTAGGTAAGCAATAAGGAGTAAAAAAATAGTTTACTATTACATATGCTCTTCAACAAAACAAAATGACGAATTGAATGACTAGAATTCTATTAGAAAGAACATTAGCAATGTTAAGAGTTGCAGGGTTATATAACGATTTGGATAAAAACAATCAATATCGCATGTTATGTGGTGAGTCGAGTTTTATTAACGCCAATCAAGTCAAAGACCAATCTATGGAGATATGAACTAGGAAGCTAGTGGATTGTTATAATCTCCAAGAATTTGAAAGTCCTATATAATAATATAATTCCAAAGAAATCACGAAATTAGATCTAAAATCTAAGAAATGCTCAATTTTAAGATATGCTCATGAAAGTAAGAAGGTATCACTTGTGGGATTCTATTGCCCGCAAAGTCATTGTCATTAGAGACGTCATTTTAAAAAAGAAGACAACAATACTTTAAGAAGAAGTTTAGAGGTACGTTATAGTTAGAAAAAGAAATTCAACAAAAGACCTCTTCCAAGTAATGTCATACAAGATGTTCAAGAAGTAGTTTAGACTGAAGTTTCTTAAGTTTGTCGATCAGATACCAAAAAAAAGACTAAAAATTAACAATTGGATTATATAATGGACCATAATACAATATTTTGAATCTCGTACCATATACCGGTTAGATATCGATACGAAATATTAGTTTTTGATATCAGGTTTAAATTAACACCGGCCGGTATTATAAATAAAGGTCATATATCGGTCAGTACCAGACCCCCTCTTTCTTTTTTTCAAATATTTTTTAATTTGTTATTTAGTTGAATTTTTATTGTAATTTTTTGATTTTTATTTTCAAATAAAATAAATATTTTATTATCAATAATAATTATACATTAAATTAAATTAAAATAAATTTTTTATTTAAATTTTTTTTAATATTTTATATCATATTTATTAATAAAGTATTAATAAAAATATTTAATTTTTTAAAATAAATAATTTAAAAATTATTATTTAAAAATTAATATTATTTTATATATTTTTAATTATTAAATCAAATTTTATTTGAAATATATATTTTAAAACTATTTTAAATTTAATTATATTTATTAATAATTATAAAATTAATTGTATAAATTAAATTAAATTAAATTATTTATAATTTTAGTATTAATTAATTTTAGTTAATTAAATATATAATATATTTAATTGATAATAAATTAAATAATATATGTTTTTGTTTTATGTTTTAATTATACTTGGTTGTTTTCTTATCACGAACTCTTGTTATATCTTATAATAATTTACGGGTTAAGGATATTTATTATTCTTTTTATTGGATGTTTTGACGTAATTATTATTTATTATATAATAAAAATTGAAATTGTAATCTTTGAAGTACTTTATATTGTTCTTAATTTTATATTTATATGATAATAATTGTCTTTTTTCATATAAATTGTGGTTATTATTTATATGTGAAATATCTGAAAATTATTGTTATTTCATATTAATTTTGATTATTATTTATTATTTTGATTTTTAAGAACAGGGTTAAAAATATACATTATAACTGTACAATATGACAATGGAGTATTTTACAATTTAAAAAAAATCAGGGACTATTTCATAAATTTAAAAAATTACCTGAAACGGTATCCAGTATTGATCGGTACCAGTATAATACCGTACTAGAACTCAATCCGGTAACAAATCTAGTACAGTATTTGTAACATTGCCATAATCTAATACATTACCACTTAATAGAGGACAAGGAGTTATTAATTTTCTAAGAAGCATCTAATAATCCAGATATCTCGTAGTAAATGATAACTAGAAGAAATTCAATATCTTTATAAAATAAAAATTAGAAACTTATATCATTAATATAAGAAAGAAAGCTAAGATAATAAATGGGACTTCAAAGAATAAGCAAAATAGTGATGATCAAATATAACGATGTGTAAAGTTCGACAGTGGAAAGATATGATAAAAAATAAGGAATGGATTAAATGAAATATTTTCTACTATAGTTTGACTTATTGAATAATATTCAATAAGAGCCTTTAATATGATACAATTATGAATAGATAGAATTATTAATAGATATATATTTATATATATATATGTATGTATTATTCTAATTCTAATTACGTATTATTATAACTATTTATTTTAATTGTAATTTTAAATTTTATTTTATCTAAGTTTATTTAAATAGATTCTATTCATTCATTTCCACCCAATATAATAGTTTTTTTAATTGGATGAATCAAATTTGTGATCTTGCTGAATCATAAGAGAAAAAAGAGCATTGGTATTCATTTTATCAATTATTTGATACTTATTAGTTCCAATTTGATTATTTTTGTTTCGGTATGGACCCAAGACTCAAACTTAATATAGACCCTTGTGCGTAATTTAAGATATTTAGTGATGGTTCATTACTTGTGTGTAATTTAAGATATTTAGTGATGGTTCATTACTTTGCTATTGTATATAGATGATATGATGGTTACAAGCCAACGAATATGATATTAAAGTATCTTGGCTAGAAACTTTTAAATAAAGGAGTTAGACTAGTAAAAAAGATTATATAGATGTAAATTTGTTCAGATAGAAATAATAGAAAGATTTGATTTTTTTTTTTGAAGTAAGAGAGAAATTCTTTCTGGGGGGCCTAATAGGCAACACCTCTCGTGTAATGAAGGGCCCAACAGGCGACACCTCCAACAGAAAGACCCAACGAACAATGCCCTCAATAAAGGACCCAACGAGCAACACCCTTAATGGACAAAACCTCCGACTATCCCACATTTTTACGAGGAATATAGCAATGTAGCATGGAATTGAAGAAAGATTTGGTTTTCCTAAAAGATTCACCTAAAAAGGTTTTCAATGTTTCAATATGCAAAATTATAAGCCAATATTTTCCTCTCTTCTTGGTAATTTCAAATAATCCTCTATTATGAACTCTAATAATGATATGTTTTGAGTATCGTATGCATTTACCATAAGGAGTTTAATTTTCATAAAAACTCATACGAGACAAGACATTACATATGTAGTAGTAACACTTAGTCATTACATGGTGAAGCTTAGCACAAAGTATTGGAATAATGTAAAGAGAATCCTAATATATATTAAACGGACCTCTAATATTGCATTATAATATTGAAAATCAAACTTTATTGTAAAAGAATATATTAACTTTGATTATGTAAAATGATATTGATAAAAACAAATTAACTATATATTATATGTTCACGCTTTTCCTTCTTTTATTTCAACGTAATAGTTAAAATTTGAATTGAAATTAATTTTAAAAAATTATTAACCAACTTAATACGATAATACTTTTATAAATTAATATATTTTAACAGCTTAAATTTAATTGTTCACAAATTTATTTATTATCTTTCTAATAATTAAAAGAAATTGTGGAAGGGATTTAATTCATTAAAATATAGTAAAATTTTAAATTGTAAGGAATAATTATTGTACAATTAGGTAATGTTTGGTAACTAGTGATAAAGAAGTAAAAATGAAAATTACGCATGGTAATTATGGCCCAGCTTGCGCCACAGGTGGGCTATGGGCCGACCATGGTCTATCCAAGTTGGCCCGCACGGTCACAGGACAACCAGGCCAGGCTCGTGACTCGCCCATTTTTTCCGAAACGACGTTGTTTTAAATTTTTCTTTAAAAAATTAATGGGCAGGTCGGGCCAAGCCACGGGCCTATCACGGGCCATCGCGTCCTGACCCATTGACATACCTAATGAGAATGCAACTTTTATTCCTTAATTTTTAGTTGTTTGGATAATAGTAATAAATAAAATAGGGAATGACAAAATTGAAATGAATTCTAAATAATCATAGACTTTATTCTTAAGGAGATGTGGGTATAAGTTAGAATAAAAAATCAGAAATAAGAGATAAAATATATTGTTAGAATATTATCATGTTATTACCAAAATGTTATCAAAATATTACCAAGATATTGATTTTTATCATACATCAAAATTACCTTTTATATTAATTTTATAATAATAGTTTTATTTTATTTTATTTCATTGATACTTTTATTCTTATCATAAAAATTATTTATAATTATTTAAAAAATAATAATTTTATTAATTTTTGATTAATTATTTATAAAAATAAATATTTTAATTAATTACGTAAAAATAAATTATATAATAATTAAATATGAATATAAAAAAATTGTTATCATTTTTAATATTTAATACCAAATATTGAGATCACTTTATTTAATACTATACTAAAAATAGATAATCAGTAATTTTATTTCTATTCCGATTTTCACTTTTCATTCTCTTTTTTTATTTTTTTATGTCGATTATTTTATTATTGGTAAACAAACGAGACCTTAGGGGTGAATATGATCACAATTTAAACCCTTAACAATGCGTCCTCTCAAAAAAAAAAAAAAATCCCTTAACAATGTGGTAAGATAAGGCACGACACAAAGTGCAATCGAGCTAGAAGTTTCAAGTCCATTGGGACGAAGAGTCCAAAGTTAAATTGAATTTGAGCAATTTAAAGTTTGACTGAGTATGATTAAATTATTTTTTAAAATACGTAATATTACCTTAGTTACGTATTTTGAGTAGAATGTGAAAGGACAAAAAATAGAGAAATGTAGAAAGTACCTAATTTTGATTCTGAAACTTTAAACGATTTTTTTCAAGCCGAAACGAGCTCAAATTTACTACCGTCTTCACGGGAATCCTTCACCAGAACACTATCGAGGTCTTTTTATAATTTTCTCAATACATAAGTTCTCTTAATAGATCAGAGAATCTTTATGCTTATAATTAATATGAGAAACTGCAGGAGACGTTAACCTTTATGTATAGCTTTCATATCAGGCTTCCCTATTGCAAGGCCGATATGAACTAGATTCAAACTAATCAGGATTTATTTTTCACCCGAACTTTGACCAATTGATTTCGATCATTTATTAAGTTATTTTATTATCTTTATCCGGATCAAATTACGTTACTTAACAATAATTTAATTGAAAATCAAAAATGCAATTAAATATTGTCAAACTTTATAGAAATGGACAAAATGTCCAACATTTTTTACTTTTAAAATTTTAATATGATATCTTTTAATTTAAAATAATGTTATTTTATGTAAAAATTTGGAATTTTAGGTTGCGCAATTCAAGGTCAAGCTCTATTCAAAGCCCAAAGTGAAAAAAAAAAGTTAGAACCTGATCCGAAGCAAATCAACTCAGATCAAACCTGTTAGCTTCGGAGAAGTCCCAAGACGATTTTGGTCATCCCTGTTAATAATAAAAGGCCTCCCCACATTAAAATGCATGTTAAGAAATCTAGCAAGGTTGCTTTTTTATTTATAAGCACAATCCCATGCAGATATTGTATCCTAAAGCCAAAATGAACAAATGGACTCTAGCGTGCCTTATAGAATTCGAAACAGTGATACTCAGCCCTGTAATTTGGCACGCAGTTGAAACCCAGTTAGCTTTCCATTACAGATTTGGAACCCAGAAACGGTTTCCTCGCAGAACAGGTGGTTTTCTTGTTTTCTTGACAGGAAAGCTTATGAGATTCTGGCATGGCAAACACTTGTCAAGGCATTGCAAAGAGAATCTGACTGCTTTAACAAGCTAGACGACAAAAACTACTTCTGGGAAATGTAATTGAACCTCTGCGTCTCTGTCTTTCATTTCAATAAGGTGTTTTTTAGCTGGTTTTCTGTGAACGGTGCTCAAAGATCGGTTCTTGGGAGAACAAAGGAGAAGAAGGGAAACAAGAGAAGCAACGATGTCAGACTATCTGCCTCGTGAAGTGGTGGTCGATATACTGATGAGGGTGCCCGTAAAATCTTTGCTTTGCTGCAAATGCGTCTGCAAATCTTGGAATTCTATCATCTCAAGTCCTGAGTTCATCACTAACCATCTCAAACAGACCACTGCTAGGTCCCGAGGTAATACATTTCTGTTCCTCAAGTACATATCAAAGCCGTTCACAGAAAAGTCATGTTGGATATATCGTGATAATGATGAAGAGTTTAGTGTACACTCGCAAATGGAACATCCCTGTAAGATTAGAAGCTGGAATAACGGTTTCATTGGTTCTTGTGACGGTGTTATTTGCCTCTCGAATGATGAAAAACATTATCTTGTTCATCCTCTTCTCTGGAATCCTTCCATTAGAAGATACCTGAGACTTCCTAGACCTTTGATTCCTTGTCATACATCAAATAATATCTATGGGGTTATTGCTGGCTTTGGCTTTGATTCGCAGAATAATGACTACAAGGTTGTTAGGATAGTGAATGTCCGGAGAAGTATGGTAATTAACAAGAAGCTTAAACATCCGATTGAAGTTGAGGTTTACTCTCTGAATGCAAGATGTTGGAAGATGATTGATGCATGTGTTGATCCATTTGGTATGTGTTTTGGCAACATGCAACCAGCCCTTTTGAATGGGATTGTGCATTGGCTTGTGTATAGATTAATGAATCAGAAAGAATATAATTCTGTCTTGACATTTGATTTCAAGAAAGAATTGTTTGACAGCATAATTTTACCAAAAATAGTGGTTACTGAATGGAACGAACTGTCAGTTACAGTGTGTCAAAAGTCTCTTGGTGTGTTTCACCTGGATGATCATCACTGTAACGTATGGGTGATGCAGGAATATGGTGTAGTGGATTCTTGGATTAAGATGTTCATCATTGATCGAAGGGGCATAATTGAGAGGCCATTATGTTTTAGAAGCAACGGCGAAATACTGATGGAATCGTTCAATGATAAGTTAATTACATATGACGCTGAAGAACAGAAGATATACGATCTTGGAATCATTGGCTTTGGAGGCTGGTGCCGTGCAGAATCTTATGTGGAAAGTCTCGTCTTACTTAATGAGTCAAAATCTGATGAGACACCAACCAAGAAGAGGAAGAGTAGGTAAGAGCTGTTTTCTTCCTTGTAGTTCATCACTTCTCAGTAATTTCATTTTGCTTATAAGTGCTTCTTTCGACCTCGGGCCAAATATAAACATATCATATCTCATGTTCATGTTCGAGTTCATGTTCATGTTCATGTTAATGACTCCTGGAGATTCCCATTTCATGAGTCTTTCTTATATCCCCTTTCTTTTAGAGTATGTAATATAGGGTCAAGCTAGTGATTTTGTTAACTTTAACTGCATAGTTATTGCTTATTTTTCTAATAAGATTAGGAGAAATCCATATAGTGATGTCCACTTGTAAGATGTTTTCAATCTCCTGGAACTAGGACAATGCTTGGCCTATAAGTTGATTTTGAGATTTTCCTGTGGCAACTTTGCAGAAATGTATCTTTTGCCGGTATAGTTTTCAAACTCTTGTAGCTTCCAGGACTAATGCCTTTACTCTTGTGCTGTTGGATTCTCCCATCATTATACTGCCTTTTATTTCCATTGGTATGACTTAATCATTTTTTTTAAATCCCTGCCAACATAAAGTCTTCATCTTTCCTGTCATTTAGGGTAGTTAGATGAAGATGACTAACCAAATGTGTGAAGCTTACAGGGTCAACAGATTCCTCTTTTTATGACTTCTTTATTTCTTCTTTAATACCATCATTAAATGAAATTATTGGATCATTCTTGTTGGATTTACAATTCATGTAGTTTACCTTACATGTAGTTTACAACCTTGAGAGTTACCTGAAAGAAGATTTCTACCAACCTTATTGTTTCCACTCTCCAAACCAATAAGTCCTTGGCCAAGGCTCACCATACCTCATCAAGACACTTTATCCTTACTTTTTACACAAATTGTGTATTCCTTGTTGAACAGGCCCATGTAAGACGATGGCCTGGATAAAGTTTGAATAATGACACAAATTGACAGAAAATACTTACTCCCTTGCAAGAATAAAACATGCTGATATCTAACAGATAAATGATTTTTATAACATCTGTTCTTGAATTCTGTGAATGTAATATTGTTTTTGTTTTCAGTATATTTGTCTATTTCACTCCTGCGGTTAAGTTTCTTCAGGTAAGGGGATATACTGTAACATGGCTGCTTGTCTTTCATAAACTTCCTGCAGTCTTATTTAATGCCCACAGCTGCGGATGAGGTTAATACGTACTAAGACCAGCCCTAATTTTCTTCTCCCACTCAAGAGAAGAAGAAAATGAACATCAAAGTTATGAAAAAGGATAAACAATCCCTATAAAATTTTTACTGTTCTGCATATAGTTACTTATCTATATAGTTTGCCCGTGTACAAATGCATCCTATTAGTATCTAATTTAGATCTTACATGCATTAAAAGCTACCTAATTTCCTCAAATGCAATCTGTATAACTCCTAAAACAGAATTCTGGTATACCTTCTTTGTCACAACATTAAACCTACATGCTGTTGAGCATTGGCAACCTTCAATAGTTTTGCTGTCAGCAATGCCTAGATAAATGCAATTTAAGTGATAAACCAAAATTGGCGTCACTAGTTCATCTAAAACTAGCTTTTGGTTTAATTTGAATCCAATTAAATTCGTTTTTTTTCTTTTCTGGATGAAGATTGATTGATTTGAAAAGGAATTTTTGCTGGTTAAGTACTTTATTTCTGTTGGTTTGGCCTTTTTAATGGAATTTGCTTCTTATGCATATTGAGAGGTGGTATTACAATTATTAAGAACAAGAAGAAGGGCCTACTTACTCAGAAAAGCATGGAATTTCAATATCTTAGACATTCTTAGTATTTGTTTTGTGTATATGCCAGTAGGCTTCTTAATATTGAACAAGGAATTGCGGGGACTAGCAAAGGGAAGAGACCAGATCATCAGGATAAAGTGGTTATATCAACTAATGATGAGGCACTGCCAAAGACAAAGCGTGAAGCTAATGTTCGTCAGATGGACCAACCACTGGTAAGTGGAACTGTGGAGGAAGCCTTGATCTCAAAGTATCTTGTGTTAAAGCCCAAATATCATAATGTTGTCTTTATCAAAATTTACTGGATTTTGAATGAAATCTAATTTCATTTTGTTACGCAGGTTTCAAGGGGTGCTAGCTCTCGTACATTGATCAATTATTCATTACCATATCTGTTCCGTGGAGCAAAGTGCCTTGACAGACTTGCTGTGCCTATTCGTCGACGATTCTAAATCAAATTCGACACACCTATCATTTATGTTTCATGTAGAGAATGTGAAGTGGAATAGAATATGATGTCAATGGTAAGTTGGAAAATCTCTGTGACAAAAATCTTGGTGAACTGTTTTCTTACTTTAAGAGTTCAAATAAGTAAGCTTCTTAGTCTATTTAAAACAATTACCATGTATGATGTAATAGATTTTGAGTTAAGAAGAGAACTGAAGACGGTAATGTTGTGTCACCAGTAATAAGTTTCCCTGTCAATGTTTGTGGTAATGGCCTATGCACTAGTTTGCATGTTAAAAATAACAACAAAACTTACAACCATCATTTTGAGTCTGTGAAATGACTTGGCCATTTCTAGACCGTTTGGCTCCACTCATGGGGTTACGGAGATCTTTGGTTTGTAGTTTCTAGGGCCTTAAAACGGCCATTCTCCTTTTCATATTTTTTAAATTTCTCTTTCCTAAAACTGCTTAAGCATCAATTCTTCTTCTTCTTCTCTTAAATCACGAGTGGTCCTCATAGCCATTTCTAGAGCATGTTTGATCTCACAGGGCCAATATGGCATATACAAACCTCTATTAGACTCTTATCTACCATGAAATCTTATAATGTACAAAAATTTTGGGCATTCTTTCTTTTGTTGCCAAATTCAGTGCAGTCAATTTAAAAAACTCATTAAAACACTCTAGAGCACCTGCTCACAAAATTGGTGAATGAAGTGCAACTATTTTGATGTATGCCGTGGGAAGCCAGCTCTTATAGCTGGCCTAAACTTGGTGGTAAAAGTGTCGGTAGAAAAGTATATAGTTTCGCGATTGAGTTGGCTTGACTCATGGATTGACCAAGCCGGTTGAGTTTGATTCGTAAAATCTGATGCCAATTTTCTCTTGTGAATAAGATTTGTGTGGTTTGCGAAACTTTTCCTGCCAGGTGGTTCAAAATGGAAATGAGCCATTCTTGGCGTCATTTTCCGTAAATGATATCCTTTATTGACTTCCTTGAAGATGGGGAGTAATATTCATCCAAACTCTTTTCCTTCCATCTCTTCATAATAGATTTTCATTTAACATCGCTAATCAAGCAGTCCTAGGAACTTGTACTAAAAAGTCATTGATGATCATGAGTTCTAGAGGCTGATAGTTGTTTTTGCAAGCAGTCGGCATTAACATCTTTCCATTTTCTGCAGCAAATAATTGCTTTGACTTTGGAGCTAACAAATAGAATAGGAAATCATCCGGTCTGTTAACCACTAACGAGTAGCCGGTGGCAGCCAAATTCCTTCAACCTCATCCGCTTTTTCCCTTAACTACGTTCCATATGCTTTGATTTTATAAACTTATTTACATACAACATTATCCGGCATATCAAAAGATTAATATATATTCTGCAATGTAATGAACATGCTTAAAGAGCCCTCTATATAGAAAGTAAACTTAAACTGGATTTACCATAACAGTAAGCACTTTGAAATGTATCTTCTTCAGCAATTTGTCATCATGCAATTTTGTCGTCGTGCAACTGTTCGCACATGCAATGCATGCTACTTTATGATTAGCAAGTTCATTAATGCTACTGAATTATGGCACTATGATCATGACTAATCATGCTGTTCTATTTCAAAATGTGCAATTATGCAGACTAATGCTTTTATCAAATACAATCAAGATTCACATATTACAACTAGGAATACGACAAGTATTTGGATAAGAAATGCTGGATAGATGTACAGTGGAAACCGTAATCAGTGACAAGTGTCTGCAGGGTTTGATTTATACAATTTATGTAGTTGGTTGGTTGCTGTAGACATCATGATTTTTGGCCATTTCTAGACAATATAGCTTCTAGAGGAAATATTATACTTTTCCATTTATGTTTTAATTGATTATGGTGTGACTCTTGGAATCTTTTGTCTCAAATCTTAACATGCTAATTGCCAGTTCATGCATTGATAGCCATTCGATTGCATAAGGCTTCAAAAATGCTTGTGTCTCATATCATTTACCAATAGGGCCAAAACACCTGTATTCTAGGTGATAGAAGTGGTTATAGAGATAGAACAGGATAACGAAAATTGTCCTTTTTGTTTCCTTCTCCTTTCATAAATAAAAGACTGTTGGTCATTCAGATTTTTGTTGTCATATAGCTCAAGACCTAGGGCATGTACAGAAAGATGTGATATACATGCTATTTTGCACTCAGTGTTCATCTCTTAATGGAAACAATTATTTCAGGAAAACAAACTAGTGTCAGTAAGATATTCTTCTTAATGTCACTGGTTTGTTGTCCTGTATTCAATTTTCCAGTCTTTCTACAGAATATTTCTTAAGATATGTACATAAACAGAAATTTCATCATTAGGCTTGCTCTCATCATTATTTCTTCATTCAATATGTTTAATACGTTTTATAGCTTATTTGTCTCAAAGTCTGTATGTGGTTACTAACCCATGAAATTGTGTTGTAGCATAAGGATTGCAAATTTTTATTGCTTCTGTTGATAAGTCTGTCAAATTGGAAAGATTTGATTATATGATCCTTTTGGTGGATACATTATTAATTTTTACTTCATTTGATCAAAGTCATCAATGCTTGTATAGACAATCATTATTGCTTGAAAATTTACCAAAGAGGCCAGCATATCGGATCAGACACTGCAATATGTCGGTGAGGCTTGGCATATTAAGGGACCAACAGTACTAGGGTTGTATTCCTTGATTTTTGTGACCATTGTCTAGGAGCTAGATTTTGGTTTCTTTGGTCTCATTATCAGATACAATCAGAATATTTGACTTTACATCAATGAAATGGTTCTTAGTCTTGATCTTTCTTGTTATGCATAGCATTTTCTGTAGAGTTTCTGGGGGTTATGGGTATGCCTATGTATTCTCTTGGATGATAAGTAATAAATTTGACCACCAAATATAGCAAATTCAGATTCTTTGTGCAGGCACAATTCTAAGTTGATAGGGACTCACTTCAATACTTACTTTGAGTTATTATTATTGTTTTTCTTTTTTCGGGAAATTTTGTCAACAATAAGGCTCCTGCTGAAGTAAAGGAGATTTTATATTGTTCTCTGCAAATTTGCAGCTAATATGTTATATAGATTCTCTTTGTTGTTTGGAATAATTCTCCTATTGGTTTGATTTCCTTTCCATTCAAAATGGGTACTCTATTGAAATTTGGTTCTTTGCCTAAAACCCCAGAAAAAGGTAACTGCCATTTTAATATTTGATCTGGCATAAATATGCCTGCGGTATGTAGAACAGTGAATTTGGAGTATTTATTATGATAAGTTGTTTACTTCTCTTGCTTTTGAAGAGGTTAAGGGTCACCTGCTTCAATTGTAACGAAATCTGAGACTGGTTAGTGTTTTGTTTTTTGATGTGTTTATACATATTTTATTCCTGTCAGGTTCATGATGCCTAGAAAGAGGTGGAGCATCGAGCGCAACTTCTGAAGACAAACGATAAGGACATAACGCTACATTATTGCGTGAGAGAACCACTTGAAATGGTACAGTTGCTGTTTTAATCCTCAGATAGCCTCATTTGACCTTGTACCATATGCTTCATTGAGCAACATTAGGCTTTACTCATGGTACTCTGCAACACAGCAGCCTCCGTTGGTTGTTGGTACTAAGGATGTCTAATGAGAGCCAGTACAAGGAATATGAAGCTATCACTCAAAGAGCAAGCTGAAGGAAGAAAAGTAAAAATCTCTTGCAAGCCTTAATTTTACTTGTAGAAGCCTTATGTTGTTTTCAAGTACTTGGTGTGACAAAACAAGCAGAGAAAGGAAAGGCTACAATTCTCTTCTGTTCTCAGGTAGCTCTGCTCTATTATCTATTGCTATATGTTGGATAAGCTTTGTTTTGAAATTGACTTGTGGAATAGAAAAAAAAATCTACTAAGTTCCTAATCCTCAGCTGTTGTCTGAAATCAGTTTAGGATGTATGACTGTGTCTGTATCTAATATACACTGATTTTTATGTCGCAGTTGATATTTTTTAATTTTCAATGTTATGTGATGAGATTCAGATTGTACCTGTTGTTGAGGTTCAACAGTCTGCTGAGTAGCTTAAGAGCTTGAATTCATGACAACAAGCTTACTTTAGCTATAGCTTCACCTTGAGGAGGAAGATATGCCGTCGGTTCACTAAGTATCACTACCTTGATTTGGGATATGAAGGTGCATAAATACTTCAAATGGTGCTTGTTTAATTTTGGTTTTCAATTTGTTGCTCAAGCTGCGATATCCAAAACTGATAATCTGTGATTGATATCCGAAACTAATAATCTGTGATTTCGAATTATGAACATCAACCTGAAATGAGAAAACGAAGTAATGAGCCGAAACAAAGGAGCCAGTTCCTTCAGAAAATCTTATGCCACATCTGTAAACTTCTGATGGCATGTTTATATGGATTCTATAGGTCTGTGTCATTGTGCCATGGCCGTGTAGTGATTGGCACCTTGGCAGTCTTGTTGGTTCCCAAACAAGTGTCGAACAAAGGCAATGAGAACACTAGTACTGCTTTTTATCTGGTGGCTTTCTTACTCACTCTAAGATGGTATTATTAGGTTGTGATTTTCCAAATACAGAGGATATTTAATATATGATGCACTAATTTGTCAGCTTTACATGGAAAGCGGGTATCCGTAAGCGATATACATTGTAATCATGTTCCTTGTGAAACATTGATATCATTACCAAATCCGAAGATCTGAACATATTTCGGCGGTGATAGCTCACTGTTTGTAATTACTAGTACAAGCTGATGAGACTTTGAATCAGTATAGAGACAGCAAAATACATCTAGTTACGGCTCAGCCTTTTGATACTTCTTGCAGTCATTTTCCAGAGAATGTGAAGGTGAGAATATGTTTGAAGAAATTGATTACAAGCATTAGTCCCACAATGTTCATTTGTAGTTCAATTATCACTATTGCAGGGTTCTACCACTCGCACCATGCAGTCGTAACGGAACAAGTATCATGGATTGTTCCTAATTAGATAATAGAGAGGGACAAGTTGTTGAACTCAAGCTTTTGATATGTTCGGTACTTTCTACAGGTTTTTCATAGAAATTGAATCATGTTCAGCAACTGTGTTGTATGCAGCTCTGCGGTATCAGGCATGTGCCAAACAAGGTATGCTGATAGTTGAAGCAGGAAAAGCAGTCAGATGAGGTTAATTCATCAGGCTTCTCCAGATTGACCCTCAATGATCTTGTAGTAACATTTATTTTGTCATATAAGATGCTTGGAAGTCTCAGATATTACATGCAAGTTAAGGTAAGGCTTTTCGACAAATGTGCGGTACCTGATCTTTAGTTGCAGAGAAACCTGGATAATCTGATAAGAAAAAAGTTCAGAAATCATGATTTTGTTTTTGGAACGTGATTTGTACAAGTATTAGCGTGCAATGTCAGAGGTGTGATTCTTCAAGCTCAAATCACCGTCGTCAACTCATAAACACTACGGGCACTGAGAGGGAGGGACTGAGGAACTGAACTTGACAGTGTATCTTCCAAGTGCAAGGATCATAAGATAAGTATATTCTTCCTTACAATATATCATAAGATTGTCAGCCCTGTCAAACTGCCAAAAATGAATATTCTTGCCATAAGTTTTTGCAGAGTTTCTCAGAATCATGTCTCTGAATGTTTCCAGGATCGCCAGGCATGAGCAAAACACCAGCTCTTGATCCATGAACAGGTTCTCCAAGGTTATATAGTTGATTCCAATGAGCTCTAGTGTCAGGTTGACATTGAAGGCCTCGGTTTGTTTCAGTTTGTGGTTTCTGCACCAGATCAACCAAGTTCTTGACAATCACCATAATCAATCATAATCTTTAGCACTCTAGAGTTTTTAGTGCTCTGATTAAGCTCTAATTGTTGTCTTATCAATAATTGTATACTTTAATACCGAATTAGTGATCCAAGTCAATATGGATATCTCATTTTAAGGCTTCATATACTAAAAAAATCCATGTCTTACAAAAGCATTTAATCATTTTTAATATAAAAGATCAATGATGACATTATCAATATTTACCCTTGAATGCCACTCTAATTAATTATAATTTTTAGGGACAACATATTCTAAAATATTAAATCTTTTAGAAAATTTTCAATTCAGTATCTTAAAATTTTAAAATTTTCAATTAAGTGATTAACCTTTTATAATTTTAATAATTTGGTACCTTAATAACTTTAATTCAAATTGCTAGTTCTGTTAATATTTTTGTTAATTTGGAAAATGAAATTATTTTTGTCTTCTACGTGAAAAATTAGTTAATAATTAAATATTCACGTGGACTTTAAAATATTGTTAAGGCTACAAAAGATTGATCACTTAATTAAAAAATTTAAAAGTTTAGATACCAAATTGAAATTTTTTAAAAAAAACTAACACTTTAAATTTTATTGTCCCTAATTTTTAGAATAATTAAAAATTTATAGTAAATCAAGTCTATTATATAGTTTTTTTTTCATCAACACTTTGAAATTGGGATTGAGTTTATAAACTTTTACATTCTTATACTATGTTTAACTATTAACTCTATTTTTTAGATTGTTTTGATAAAGCATTACTCCTAATTTAAAACAAAAATTATAATATTTTTGTATAATTTACATGATATTTGACTAAAAGGGCCTGGGATTGGCCAGGCCCGGTAGGATTGTCTAAGTCAAAATCTCCCTAAAGGTTAAAACTCTGAAGCTAACGATGTCATTTTACTAAAGATGACATTTTGTATTTTTATTTTTTTAAAAAATTCAATCGAGCTTGGGTTTAGGCAGTCTCTTGCCCAGTCAGGCTTGAACTAGGGCTAGCTGCCCCAAGCCTGATCAGGCAGTGCCCTGGTCCCAGTTGTGTAGGCCTGACCTATTACTATCTTTATATTTAACTAATTACTTTAAATTAAATTAAATTGAATTAAACAATTGTAAGATTTTTGTTACAATAATAATTTTATTTCCTTCATTTAATTTGCTTATCAAAATAAAAATTCGAAAGATGGTATTAAGAAAATTAGAATACAATAGAAATTAACTTCTTAAGAAAAAAATTGTAAAAATCTAAAGGAGTTTTTGTTTTATTTTAATTTTCTGTTTCACGTTGCAGTCTTAATAAAAAAAGGAAACAATATGTTAAAACACGTTTGATTGTTTCTATTGCAATATGCTATTTTCTTTTTTCTCTTTTCTAATTTTCTATTTTTGCGTTTCTGCATTTCTAGTTTTTTTATTTACATTTCTAATTTCTAGTTTGCATTTATATATTTCTGATTTTTTGATTTGCGTTCTGCATTTTTTATTTTTTGGTTTGCATTTTTGCATTTCTAATTTTCTAGTTTATGTTTCTAAGTTATTGGTTTTTTTGGAAGTTTTTGCATTGCCAAGTGTTCTTCAAGTTTAATGGCCAATAAATTTCATTTAAACACGATACAAGAAATCTAGTCAATTTCAAGATGACAATTTCGGCTAATGGTTTCAAGTTAACAATATTTTAATTGACAATTGAATTTTTAAATATATTTTTATTTTTAATTTTTATTATAAATCTCAACTAAACGTAATTTTATTTTTTAATAAAAATATAAACTTAAAAAATTAAATATTACAACAGAAAAATAAAAATATAATCATGGTATCCTAAAATCCTAAATAATTTGATAAAAGAACAATGAAATCTGAGCCTTCCTGTCCGTTGACTGCCAAAGTCTTCCACAAGAGTCTACGATGATACCATGCGCAACGCAACCAGACGTCTCTTCTTCCTCCACGTGTACATTTGTCCACGTGGCGTTCGCCTATTTGCCAGTCATTCCTTCCGACGCGTACACCCCATTGCTCCACAAAGCCCCTCCTAATTCCCACATTTTTCTCCGAAACTAGAAATCTCCATTTCAGTTTCTCTCGGATTTTCTCGCCAGCCAAACATAAAAAGGAAAGAGCTTGAAATAAAACAACACTGCTGGTCACTAATAGAGGATGCAATTCTGAGTCCTTCAACTTCATCAAATAATAACGATGAGGTCAATGTTGTTCAAATCAGGAATATTCATATCCTTGCTTTTGTTGAACTTTGTTCCTTCACAATCAGCTGTTTCGAGCGTAGATCTAGGGTCCGAATGGATGAAAGTCGCAGTAGTGAATCTAAAGCCTGGCCAAACGCCGATCTCGATCGCAATCAATGAGATGTCGAAGCGCAAATCCCCGACTTTAGTCGCATTCCAGGGCGGAACTCGTCTTCTAGGCGAAGAAGCCGCCGGAATCGCGGCACGGTACCCGGACAAAGTCTACTCTCAGCTCCGAGACATGATCGGAAAGCCGTACACTTACGTGAAATCGTTTCTCGATTCAATGTACCTGCCGTTGGAGGTCGTCGAAGATTCTAGAGGTGCGGCCGGTTTCAGGATCGCCGATAGTCTGGCCGCCGATGCTTCGATTTACTCTGTGGAGGAGTTGCTGGCGATGGTGTTGAGTTACGCCGCGAATTTGGCGGAGGTTCACGCGAAGGTTCTGGTGAAGGATGCGGTGGTCACCGTACCGCCGTATTTTGGGCAGGCGGAGAGGAAAGGGTTGGTTACGGCGGCGCAGTTGGCGGGAATAAATGTGCTTGCTTTGGTACATGAGCATTCAGGTGCTGCGTTACAGTACGGGATTGACAAAGACTTTTCTAATGGTTCAAGGTACGTTGTATTATATGATATGGGGTCAAGCAGTACTTATGCAGCTCTTGTTCACTACTCGGCCTACAGTGCAAAAGAGTTCGGGAAGACTGTGTCCGTTAATCAATTTCAGGTAAATTTCTCATCTTTCTCTTGTTTGATTTATTTCTTGAAAGTTGTAGCTAATTTATGTTTCAATGCATTAGCTTTATTAAGAGAGAAAAGTTTGGACTTTAGTATTCCATGGAGAAATCTAAAACTGAAATTCCCATCTAATTTGGTTGTTCGTACAAGAGCTTCAGTGAAGATTGTTGAACGTCTATATCTGTAAATCGATTTAGATGATTTGAATTAATAGAAAACTAACAGAAATAGTTCATTTTAATTTGGTTTAGAACTAACTGAAGTGTAATAAATGTTGTCTTTTTCCCTTTATATTTGGTGGTTTCTTTTTATACTTGGTTCTTTGATACTTGGCTGGGTCCTGTTAATGTTTTTATGATTTTATAATATTTCCAGGTTAAGGATGTTAGATGGGACGCAGTTCTTGGAGGACAGAATATGGAATCTCGGTTGGTGGAGTTCTTTGCAGATGAATTCAATAAACAAGTTGGAAGTGGGGTTGATGTTAGAAAGTCTCCTAAGGCGATGGCTAAATTGAAGAAACAGGTTAAGCGAACCAAAGAAATTTTAAGTGCAAATACGGTGGCTCCTATATCAGTTGAATCTCTCTATGATGACCGGGACTTTAGGTAGGGTGGGACTTTGGACATGCTATGCATAAACAAGCTATCTTAGTGTTCTTATTTGTAAATCCAGTCTCTTTCTCTGCTTTAGCTAGCATCAGTTACTTGTTTTTGTGAACTTACGGTTGCCATCAGGCTACCCACCTTATGCTTTTGGCTATCATGATCTGTTCCGGCTAATTGCATTCAATTAATTTGCAACAACAATCTTTTCCATCATTGACCACTAAGTTGTCTGGTTGAATAATTAATTCAGTTAGATGCATCACTGCATTAATGAAATATATAGAATTTTTGCTCCATATATGTATAGTTGCTCCGGTTTGTTTGTTTCTTTGCTTTTCCTTTTGAGGATATGAATATTTCATGTAGATCATATGAACAATTGATTGTGATCTCATATGAATCTCTTTTTATCTTTTGTAATGATTTGCAACTTAGTGAAATAATTGTGTGTGTGTAGTATCTTATAATACTAAGTTCTGCAGAAGGTAATAAAAATTGGCAGACATTTTGCTTCTTGAGCTGGTATTTTACTCTGTTGATTTCGTTAGCTAAAATAACTTTAACCAATTTGTTTCTTGCATCGTGAATTGCAAGAGTTCTTGTTTTTTATTTCATCATTTATGGTTAAAGATCAAGGTTTTCTTCTTGGTTTGCTTACCCACAAGCCCTTGTATGTGGTTGAGAACTCATTAGTTATGGCAAAACCTCAACAATAGCATTGTTTAGCAACATTCTTATTGGTTGTGTGGGGTTGCTGGCAGTTGAGTATGATCATCTGGCTGGCAGTTAAGTTGAGTATGATCATTAGTTAGATGCTTAAAAAAAAAGTTTTGTTATATATTTGTGTGACAACCTTTAATTAGCATCTTCTTTTTTTCAGGAGCACTATCACACGTGAGAAGTTTGAGGAGCTTTGTGAAGATCTGTGGGATAGGTCTATTATACCTTTAAAAGAAGTTATCAATC
Source organism: Erythroxylum echinodendron (assembly GCA_027575705.1). Taxonomy (NCBI): domain Eukaryota; kingdom Viridiplantae; phylum Streptophyta; class Magnoliopsida; order Malpighiales; family Erythroxylaceae; genus Erythroxylum; species Erythroxylum echinodendron. Next base: position 58,157 of record JANZXR010000048.1, on the reverse strand, counting down.
ATTCTGGGCTCAAGTTGGATGAAATATATGCAGTTGAACTCATAGGAGGTTCTACCAGAGTGCCAAAGTTGCAGGTTGGTACTATCGTTTTCAGTTGTTGTTTATGGACTGAAGGTAGAAATTATGGTCATTCTATCATTTCATCCACACCTCAATACAAAAAGCAGAAGGGCCATCCTGTCATTCTTTCGCATTTAGCTCTATCAATTTTTCAGTTAGAGCTTTTAACTTTAAAACTATTGTTGCAAAGTTGCAATGTCCGATCCCGCCATGGTACCACCTTGCTACACGTCAACCTCCTTTTGATTGCTTTGATGTCTTCCATTTTAGTAAATGATTCTTTGATGCATTTTTGAGGAACGAAAAGGATCTTGAATAATTTTGATGAAGATAATGGATAAACAGTGGTTGCATGCAGTCCAAAATGCTTTTCTTATGCTCATTGTGCCACAAGTGTTCCTCATAGCATCAACATAAGCAAGTTGACACATTTGTCTCTTAGCTCACTGCTTTTAGCTTAGCAAGGATATGCCATAATGTATGCCTAATTATTCCATGACACATTATTCTCTTTCGGCCCTCATCTGTTAATCAAGCTAGCATTTAAAAGAAATCTCTTTTTCGACTTTTAACAGGCCAAGATCCAAGAATTTCTTGGTAGGACTGAGCTGGACAAACATCTTGATGCTGATGAGGCAATAGTTCTTGGTGCATCACTACATGCTGCAAATTTAAGTGATGGAATCAAATTGAATCGCAAGTTAGGAATGGTTGATGGTTCAACATATGGTTTCACAGTTGAACTAAATGGTCCTGATCTTTTTAAAGATGAGAGTACCAAGCAGTTACTTGTACCAAGGATGAAAAAGCTACCCAGTAAGGTATTTTGAATCTCTAACATGAGATAACTAGATGATTAGCTAAAAGCTGTGATTGGAACCGCATGCTCCATTTTTTCCTCTTTCTGGATGGCTTAGTCCTTTGTCTAATTATCATTCTTCTTATTTATAGATGTTCAGATCCGTTGTCCATAACAAAGATTTTGACGTTTCACTTGCATATGAGAGTGAAGATCTTTTGCCTCCTGGTGTCACCTCAAATGTCTTTGCTCAGTATGCTGTGTCTGGTCTTGCTGATGCAAGTGAAAAGTAAGGATTTCCTTGATCTTTTTGCTGATCTATATTTTTCTCTCTTTTTTTTTTTCTTGATCACAAAACCATTTCATAGTAAAAGGTCCTAAAGGTTTTAGTTTTCCTTCTTATTCTACATTGTCTAGATATTCTCCCCGAAATATGTCCTCTCCTATCAAGGCAAATCTCCATTTCTCTCTCAGCCGAAGTGGAATTCTTTCTTTAGATCGAGCAGATGCTGTCATTGAGGTATCAGAATGGGTGGAGGTACCTAAAAAGAATCTGACGTTGGAAACTACAACCAGTACCTCCCCAAACATATCAGTTGAAACTGGTACCAACAACACTTCAGATGATAGCAATAAAAACTTGCAGTCTGATGGTGAAATCAGTACTGCATCCAACTCCACTGCAGAGGAATCAAGTACAGTTGATTTGGGCACAGAGAAAAAACTGAAAAGACGAACATTCAGGGTTCCACTGAAAGTATAGACTGATAATTTATGTACAGAAAGTATCTTTCTTGTAGCAAGTCTCACACTTTTTTTCTTCTTCTTATTCCTTATTGTTGTTTCTGTTTGTTGGAGGTTGTTGAGAAGACAGTGGGACCTGGAGCACCTCTTTCAAAGGAATCTCTAGATGAAGCAAAGAGAAAATTGGATGCACTGAACAAACGGGATGCTGAGCGAAGAAGAACTGCAGAGTTAAAAAATAACCTGGAAGGATATATCTATTCCACTAAAGAGAAGGTTTGAATTGTTCACTTGGTTCCTACATTCTTATCTGTTAAGGGTTTGAATTAAGGAATTGCACTCCTTGGTTATGTACTCTCAATGGCTCGATAATTAGTGTTGCTTGATCTTCCTGTAGGGGCTTATCATCATTTTTGTATATATTATGGAACTAGTAATAGGTTTTAAACATCTGTTTTCGATTTTTGTCCACTATGTTGCATAATCAGTTTCATCTCCTTCAATTTTTTGTTGATTCCTGTATTCCAGCTTGAAACAAACGAGGACTTAGAGAAAATTTCTACCAGTGATGAACGGAAATCTTTCATTGAAAAACTTGATGAGGTATACCTTTTTCGTTTCTTTTTAATATCAGACTTGATATCTTGAACTGGACATTAATATAACTCTTTTTTCTTGAATTCATGAACACTCGACTGTTTCAGGTCCAAGAATGGCTATATACTGATGGAGAAGATGCTACTGCTAACGAGTTCCAGGAACACCTGGAATCATTAAAAACTATTGGTGACCCAATATTTTTTAGGTATTACCTAAATTTTGCTTTCCTTGCAACTAATTCTCCAAGTATACATGATTAAACTCCTAAGTTTGACACTTCATCTAGTGTGTATCAGCTGATCTGAGCTTTTGCTGTAGGTATGAAGAACTTAGTGCGAGGCCAGCAGCAACTGAGCTTGCTAGGAAGTACTTGGGAGAGCTGCAACAGGTACATCAAAGGAATTGAATTTACATATGATATTTATGATTTTAAGGCATGGATTTTGGATCTGCTTGATGATAGCTTTTTCTTGTTCTCTCTGTTAATTTTGTTTCTTTACCTGGATTTCTTAAAAGGTAGTTAAAACGTTCCATTGCTTGATCATTTAATGATCCTATGAATATTTTATTATTGAAAGATGAGTGAGCAAGATTTACTGGATTTTGTATGTTTTTCATACATGTTTTCTCCTTTTTTTGTCTTAGATCTTTCTTGGTGGACTTTCAGGAACTTAGTAATGTTGATAGGTAGTTGGTTTTATATATACATATATATATCTCTATATATATGCATGTATGAACATAAATGTACTTTTGTGATTGGCTTGCTTGAAATGTTACTCTAAAGTAATGTCTGCTGACTTTGTAAGATTTTGGAGCTAAAGGCTTTTGTTTTCTTTTGCCAAAGATTCTTCCTTTTATGTTTAGATAGCAAGAAGAGTGCATTGACTTTTTCAATTTTTAATGCCAGCAGATTGTAAAGGGCTGGCAGTCGGACAAGCCTTGGCTTCCAAAGGATAGAATAGATGAGGTGTGTTTTCAGTTTCTAATCTAAGATGTTAAGCTTCTTGCTGATGCAATCGCAGGTTGATTGAAATACTTGACATTTGATTTTTGAGAATTTCCTTGCCAGGTTCTTAGTGATGCTGACAAGCTGAAGACTTGGTTGAATGAGAAGGAGACAGAGCAAAGCCAGTAAGTAGTCTCTGTAACAATAATTGTTGGTTTGCTAGTTACAGCTTTGTTCATGGTCTTCCACAAACTACTCGAATGCTTTAATTAGTGGCTATGTTTTCATGAGAATATACTGTCATGTTGATATTACTTTAGGAAACTTGCCCTTCGGAAAAATTGTTTGTATGCGTATGCAGCTTGTATAAATCTAATATTTAGCTGTCTAAGAGATAAGCTATATGAATCTAATCTGCTGTTAAAGAGTTCATTTTAGAAAACCCATCTTCATAGAGTAAGAAAATATACTCTCTAGTTTGCTGTAGAACGTTAATAGATTCTTAACTAGGTTGAAGTAGATATGGAATGGGGGAATCTAACACCAAACCACATGATGGTCTTCTGGACTGGGAACTAGAAAAGAACAATAGAAGACAACTAAAAATCTAAATTATGAATTACTTTGAGAAATCTTGTTTGAACACTTAAAATTTCTGGAACCCTAGCAGCCTTAAATCTCATCTCTAGAGTAAAAATAATCTACCATTTAAAGTAACTTGCCAAAATAGAAGTGAGAAGACAATAAGCCCCTTATAAATGAAGGTACGGTTGCATAAATAGTAAAAATTTCTGGAACCCTAGCAGCCTTAAATCTCATCTCTAGAGTAAAAATAATCTACCATTTAAAGTAACTTGCCAAAATAGAAGTGAGAAGACAATAAGCCCCTTAAAAATGAAGGTACGGTAGCATAAATAGTAATCTGAACAATGTTATGAACGGTAAAAATAGTGATGCAAACAGTAACGTCGCACTATTTCCCCCGAATCATAAGGTCGCTCGAGTTCGATGATTGATACTTTGTAGCTTCTTCTGTACATGATCCAAATTGGTTGCATAAAGTAAAACTAGCAGACTACCAAATTTTCAACATATTACTGTATATACATTTGTTGTAGTCTGCAGTTGATGCATGACGGGAATTCTGCTTTGGTTGTAGTCTTCAGGATTTCAGGAACACAAATGTGATTATTGCTTCATATTTCTTGTTTGCTGATCCAATTTACCATTACAGTCACTCTAGCGTTAATTTTTCTTGCTTGGATTTGCCGGTGGTTAAGCGTGTTATCCTTATGAGTTGTACAGCTTAATAGAAATTGAAACTGTAGGAAGTGGACTTTGCGCTTTTTTATTGTCTAGCTTAAGCTTTGTGGATTCATTTGCCTGAATTAATGAGATTGAACTGGTTCTTGTTTATTCCATTTTCTCATACAGAACCCCTTTATTCAGCAAACCAGTATTCACATCTGAGGAAGTATATCTGAAGCTCTTCAATCTGCAAGACAAGGTATTGCTGCAGTTCTTTTGCTTGATTAAGAAAGTAATTTCTCCAGTGCATACCTCAACTTGAATTAATGTTTAATTGTTGTTCTATAGGTTGCTAGCGTCAACAAAATTCCGAAACCAAAGCCGAAAGTTGAGAAGCCTAAGAAGGTTGAGATTGAGACCAATGCAAAAAATGAAACTGAGGCTACTGCAGAAAATGCTAATGGTTCCAACTCAAATTCTACCGAGAGTTCTGAAAATGGAAGTTCTACAGTTGGTTCAGATGCCACAGTTGATGAAAAGGTCAATCAAGAGGCTGAGGTTCATGATGAGTTATGATTTTAACCAAGATAATCATTAGGATTCACATATATGTTTTAAGACCAAGTGAGACAATTGACAGAAAAAAGTAGAACATGCGATATTGCTATTTTAGGCGGCGGCAGCAGCAGTAGAAGGGGGAACTCGTATCATTCTTGGGATTAATGGTTTGAGCCAATCATTAGTTCTTCAAAGACTGAACTTTTAAAGGACATTTTCCTTCCTTTTAATTGTAACCCCTGTAGAATTATACCCACAAAAAGGAAGGGGCATCTAAATTGAACACAAACATTTGCCTCTTTGGGAGTTTTGTTGATGATACTATAATGGCAGACACTTCCTATTTAATTACATTACAAAAAATATAATCTTTTTCCTTTTAATATTTGGATTCTAGGCTTATCTTGTGGATCTCTGTTCATTGTTCATAATTATGATTTGGACCAATGTGAAAGGCTCAAACATATACGATCCGATACTAAATTGAGTCTGTCACGCGAGCTTCGGTCAGAGGTAACATCTGTCCAAAACCAGGTTTTTGATGATGCATTTGTCAAGTCTAATTGTATTCACATCGTAGGAATTTATTAACTTCAACGAAGCCATTGCATCTTCTTAAAAGGACGAATATTGTAAGCAGATTGAGAAATGATTGAAGTGCATTCGTATTGACGCCTAAGTTGAATGCCAAACCAACTATGAAACACAGTCTCCTGAGGGTTGGCAAAAAAGTTGGCGGTCTTGTGTTTAACCAGAATCTGAAGATTACCCAGTTGGGAAAATTGGGACGAATTGAAGATGCCATTGAAGTTTTCTCAGAAATGGCACAGAAGAATGTAGTCTCGTACAATTCCATGGTCTCTGCCCTCGCTAAAAATGGCAAAGTCGATGATGCGCGCAGTCTGTTTGATAAAATGCCTAGCAGAAACTTGGTTTCTTGGAACACCATGCTTTCTGGGTATTTGCATAGTGATAGGATTAAGGAAGCTTATGACTTGTTCTCTAGAATGCCTGAAAGGGACCTCTTTTCATGGACTTTGATCATTACTTGCTATACACGCAGTGGTGAGCTTGAAAAGGCCAGAAAGTTGTTTGATTTACTTCCTAGTGATTACAAGAACGATGTGGCTTGTTGGAATGCTATGATTGCTGGATATGGGAAGAAAGGAAGGTTTGATGATGCCAGGAGTTTGTTTGATAAAATGCCTGTTAAGGATTCTGTTTCATGGAATTCAATGTTGGCGGGTTATACCCAGAAGGGAGAAATGCATTTGGCTTCACTGTTTTTTGATGAAATGGGTGAACGCAATGTGGTTTCATGGAATCTGATGGTAAACGGGTTCGTTGAAGCATGTGATCTGGATTCAGCATGGAAGTTCTTTCAGAAAATTCCAATTCCAAACGTTGTTTCTTGGGTGACTATGATGAGTGGATTTGCACGATATGGCAGAGTCGTGGATGCTAGAAAAATTTTTGATCTGATGCCTAGTAGAAATGTAGTTTCTTGGAATGCTATGTTGTCAGCTTATGTCCAGAACTGTCAAATTAATGAAGCTAGTAAGCTGTTCGATGAGATGCCGGAGAGAAATGCTGTGTCATGGACTACAATGATTACAGGATACGTTAGAGTCGGTAAGCTTGACGAAGCAAGGGAGTTATTGGATAAGATGCATTACAAGAACACTGCAGCACAAACAGCAATGATGCATGGTTATGTACAGTTCAATAGAATGGATGAAGCAAGGGAAATTTTAAATGATATAGAGACCCATGATGTTGTTAGTTGTAACACCATGATTGCAGGCTATGTGCAGTGTGGAAGAATGGACAGTGCTCTTCATCTTTTCAAACAAATGGCGAACAAGGACATGGTATCATGGAACACCATGATTGCCGGCTATGCTCAAGTGGGAGAAATGGATAGAGCTCTAGAGATATTTGAAGAGATGGGACAGAGGAATTTGATTTCTTGGAATTCTTTAGTTACTGGTTTCATGCTAAATGGGTTGTATTTAGATGCATTGAAGTGTTTTGTATTAATGAGACATGAAGAGATTAAGCCTGATCAGTTGACTGTTGCTTCTATCTTAAGTTCATGTTCTAGCATTGCTACTCTGCAAGTTGGGAAACAAATTCACAATCTTGTTATGAAGAGTGGTTATGTAAAGGACTTAGTCATCCGCAATGCCTTGATCACTATGTATGCTAAATGCGGAAGAATCTCGAAAGCAGAGCTCATCTTCAAAGAAATTGATCATAAGGATGTTATATCTTGGAATTCCTTAATTGGTGGGTATGCGTTGAATGGATATGGAAAGGAGGCACTTCAACTCCTTGAGAATATGATTTCAAAAAGAGTGGCTCCTGATCAAGTCACCTTCATTGGTATTTTATCTGCATGTAGTTATGCTGGCCTTGTTGATAGGGGAATTGAATTGTTTAAATACATGACTGAAGAATGCGGTATAGAACGACTACCAGAGCACTATGCTTGTGTGATTGATTTGCTTGGAAGGGTAGGAAGGTTAGATGAAGCATTTGAAATCGTAAGTGAATTGAAGACCGAGGCAAATGCAGGAGTCTGGGGAGCATTGCTTGGTGCTTGCCGCATGCATGGGCATGCGGAGCTCGGAAAGTATGTTGCTAAAAAACTTCCAGCATTTGAACCCCATAAAACATCAAATTTTGTTCTCTTATCAAATATGTATGCTGAAGCTGGAAGATGGGATGAAGTGCAAGAGTTAAGGGCCCTAATGAAAGAAGGTAGTGCAGAAAAACAACCAGGATGCAGCTGGATTGAAGTTAGAAATCATGTACATACATTTCTGTCCAGTGATTCCACTCGGGTTTCTGCAACAGGTATATGCAGAACATTGAATGACCATATGAAGAGCATAATTCTAGTACCTGAAATTCGTATCTGACAAATATACTAATTCATTGTTCTTTCAGTTAGATAGCACAGAGCTTTGTCACGTACAATGTATAGTATAAGAATACAGACATCTCCTCTCAATTGTTTTGAATACTTCTTGCATTGTCTAACCTGTTTGAAACATTCATTTCTGGTGATCTTTATCAGAACTCCTTGTTGCTGCTAGAACACAGAACCAACATGACAGAAACATCATTTTACTAACATCATAGGCTGTACTGAGAATCATTATTATAACTCTCTGTCTTTTCAAATTTATCCTGCGATTGGAAGCTTCAATCCAGACCCTCTGGCTGAAGAGACCCTATTGAAAGTTCCATATCTAATTTGCATATGGTTAAGAGGCTTAGAGTGAAAAGATTGCTCATTCACCTGAACTTTAGATTACACTGCTTAAAGGAATTAAAAGAGCAATGTTTTAGAAAGTAAACTGGAAGTTAAACCGGTAAGATAAGATGTTTAAAGTTTAAAAGATTCAATCGATATTTAACTGTCATAAAATTAGCTACAAATTGAATAAAAATAAAAAATTTGAAATACGATTGAAAGAGATTGTTTTTACCTCTCGAAAACTTTGAAGTTTAATTGAAAAAAAGAGATTGCTAAATAAAAATTACTTTATTTATTTTAGTTATAAGAATTTACTAATTTACCAAAATCGATCGATTAATTAATAAACTAATTGATTTTCAACAACAATAGTTATTAAAATAAATCGAACTGGAAAGTTAAAATCTAAATTGAAAAGTTGACATGAAATATTATTTTTTAATTTTAGGGTATAATTTTTAAAAAATAAGTGTTTAAACTTTTTAAAATTAAATGATTTAGTTACAAGGATTGTATCTAATAATAGTTTACTAGTCTGACTAAAAGAATAATATAAAAACTGATATTTAAAAGAGTTATTTAAACTTTTTAAAATTAAATGATTCAGTTACAACTTACAAGGATTGTATCTAATAATATTTTACTGATCTGACTAAAAGAATAATATAAAAACTAATATTTAAAAGAGTTATATGATATTTATTTCTCAGATAATTTCTAAATATTAAATACGTGAATACATTTTGAATATA
>JANZXR010000048.1:0-49082 GCA_027575705.1 Erythroxylum echinodendron | reverse complement strand
ATATTTAAAAGAGTTATATGATATTTATTTCTCAGATAATTTCTAAATATTAAATACGTGAATACATTTTGAATATATAATTGCTAGGCTTGGTAATGAGGTCTGGTCTAACTCTACCTGACCCAACCTTGTTTGAAATTAACAGGTCAGACTCAGATTGACTAGACTTGGGCCTGAGTTTTTCAAAAATCTAGCCTTAGGTTGAGTTCGGGCTCAAGCTATAAGGCTTCACAAATATAAGAAAAATGACATTATTTTGCAAAAAATGACATTATTTTCTATTTTTAATATAAAATTTTTTTAAAAATCAAGACAAGTTAGGCCTGGTCAGGCTTCAGACTACTCAGGCCTAGACAGACTTAAGCTGATCGTTTTCTATTTTTAATTAAAAAAATTTTTTAAATTGAGTTTGGATGGGCCTAGTTGGGCTTTGGGCTACCTGGACCCGTCAGATTCTAGCTCAAGCTTAGCTACCTCAGACACGATTTGGCCTTCGGCTACGCTCGGGCCCAAGCAACCTAACTCGGCTCATTGCCTACTCTAATAATTACTATATATTTGTTATAGGATGCTCAATTTTTTTTGTTTGAAATTTTTTGATCCCTAGAATTTTTAAGTGAAAGCTACATTATTTTGAATAAAATAATGTTGTTTTTAATTTTCAAATTAAAAAAAATATAATCGAGTTTTGTCTGAGTTCAACTGGGATTTGAATTCTATGGAATCAGTTAACTTATATCAGTCACTCCCTATTTCCACAAAATAAAAAATATATGCGGAACTGTCCATCTCAAGCTAACTTCATGTGTATAACGTTTTATATATTTTACAATACTAAATAAAGAATGAATGTCGATTTCCAATGAAGGAAATCTACCAAACATTGAGCAATAGGACACGTTCTGTTTCTGCATGTTTGATACAATGTCAGGAACAGGATGACTAGATTAGGTTATAAATGAGCTCTTAATCTTTCTGCTTTGAATCATTTCCTGGATCTCTCTCAATCTTTGTCTTGAATGGTTTCATGACAGCTTAAGCTTTTTTTGATACTTTCCAATGGCTTCAAGTAAGTGTTCCCTTGATAATGGTTTACTAAGATGGTCATCCATTCCAGCTTCAATCATCTTGTCAGCTGCACCTTTTGATTCATGAGCTGATAATCCAAAGATGGGGATGTGAACTCCATATCTGATCTCCCTCTTCCTTATTTCTTCTGTTGCACCATAGCCATCCAGTTCTGGCATCTGTTGAACATGTAATGGAATAGAAAAACATCAAGTAATGACTCAGGATTAGTTTGCATTACAGTGTACTGATTACGTATAGGACCTTACCTCGCAGTCCATCAAAACATAATCATAAGGAACCACAGAAGATGTAATTTCAGACTGGTCTAGTAAACCAATCCGATCCAGTGCTTCCTTTCCATTTTCACAAGCATCAACACTTGCACCTAACTTTTCAAGGGTAGTCTTAGTCATCACACGTATCATTCTGGTATCATCAACCACCAAGAATCTCATTCCAGTTAGAGGCTTGTCCATGTCTTGTTCAAGTGGCTTAAACTTTTCATTAGAAGATGATGGTGCTGCTGAGTTTGTTTGATCTAAATGCTTCAAGTATGATGAGACTCTTTGCATTGCACTATCCTTTTTACTTTTAGATAGACCTCCCTCCCTGAACTCTGGTAGAAGTCCTAAAACCCGATATAACCGAGAACCATGAAATGGCTGCAACAAAATGTCATCACTGGGATCGATCCTTCCCTGATAAGAACTTGTAATTCTTCGAGAAGTCGGTTTATCTAACCAAACTACCTTGCAAGACACACCAGAGATGCCTCTTTTAAATTCATAAACAGCATTGTATAGCTCTTCAAAAGGTCCAGAACTAGCATCAATCACAAGCAACAAAAAACCTGTTGCGGCTCTACCACTGCTATTTCCACTAGGGGGAAGCTTTTGATCTGTCCCATCTATGGAACTTAAATGCAAATCCTTGCATCCTGTGCTTGAAGTGTCACTCCCTGGACATACATCCAACTTATCAGAAGAATAAAGATAAGAAACATTCTTGCTCTTTATTTTCCTTAGCACCTCATGAATACATTCCCATTGCTCAACCACAGATACTTTGATTCCCAAGCTTTCAATAAACATCTGTGTAGTTCTTCTCCTTTCTTCTGCTTGAATCAGTAGAACAACATGTGATCTCTCGCACCTGGCACTAGAACTAAACAGAGAGAGCAAGGGACCTGTGGCACGAATGGTAAAGCTTGGAGCACTAGCTCTAGTTAGCACAGGGGTGCTGTCAGATATGGAATTTACTCTATTCACCATACAGCTTTCTGAATTATCCATAGCAAGATTCCTAGATGTTGCAAGGAAAATATTGAATTTGAAGCAAGTTCCTTTCTCGCCGATCGGTTTATCAACTATTTCTATTTCACCATCCATCAGCCTTACCTGATTAATAACATTTAAAGTTTCATTACTCAAATACCTGGAAAGAAATAAACAGAATGACACATATTCAGATCAGTTAATTCTGAAGTAGATCACTTTGTTTGCTTCTACTGGACATTAGTTTACAGAAAAAGTTCTGTTAATCTTTGTAGTCCAAGCCATTCAAGGTCTACTTTCTGCAATTGACTCTTAACAATTGCAGAATGTCCTGTAAATAAATGGAACAGTATATATTTTTTATAATGCAAGCAACAGCAGAACTTAGGAAATATGAAACAGAAAAAACACCAGAGATGAAGTTTTCTCGAAAAGGATTACTTACCAAAGATTGAACAATTCCTAGTCCCAACCCAGTGCCCCCATGCTTGAAAGCAGTTTCTTTGACTTGAACGAAATTTTCAAATACTGAACTTTGCTTCTCTTTTGGTATTCCTTTCCCCGTATCATCCACTTCAAACACAAATTCTATACAGTCTTGATTCTGTTTTGCTGCATTGACAATTTCCAACTCCTTTCTTCCCTTTTCATTGCGGAATAAGCAGGAACATGGTTTCCGGGAACCATCATGCTTGCCTGCAGTTATCATGTTCTGCAAACTGGGTTCTTTAGCCCATGATCTAACTGATACATGCCCTTCTGATGTAAATTTCACAGCATTGCCAATTAAATTACACAGGATTCTTTTCAACCATAGCCTATCACCTTTCACATTGAAATATTTGAGAATGGAGCCATCACAAGAGTCCAACACCACATCTATACCCTTCTTCAACCCCATAGGATAATGGAAATCCACTACCTCTTCAAGCAGGGAAGCTATATTGAATTCCTCTTCTGCAAGCTCCATCTTGCCAGCTTCAATTTTGCTCGAAACAAGGATAGAATTTAGTAGGCCTGGGATTACATAGAACAATTAGGTTCATGAATTTAAACTAGTAAGAAAGAAATGATTTGAAGAACTGATCAGTTAGCTTACCAACTAAGTCCTTTGTGCAGTCATCCATCTGCTTTAAGTATGCCTCCGTTGTTGAACCTGGAGTTACTTCTTCATAGCACATACAAATCCAGCCAGTAATTCCATTTAGCTGATTGCCAATGTCATGACTAGCACTAGCTATGCCTTTACTTTTGTTCATGTACTTCCTCTCTGCTTGTTCAGTTGCTTCCTTTTGTTTTGTCAATGCTGAACATATCTGCACCTCTCTTTCTGTAGCTTTAACCATCAACAACACGAAAATGAGGGTAGAGATGATCACTACAGCCATCATCACTATCAATAATATGAGAGCAACTGTACTCTTCCTCTTAATGTTATGCACTTGTCCGCCATAGGGGAAACTCAAGATGTAGACCTGATTCATAAATGCAAACAGTTAGATATTGAAATCTGCAGAAATTGCACAAGTTCTTCAGGTTTATCAGAAAAAAGGATTCAAGGTCTAATGTAATTCTGTATGTCAAACTATGTCAAACTCCTGGACTTACTATGCTTATCTTATGTCATTTTCGTGAAGCTTACATAAAAAATAAACTTTTGAGATGGATGGTTCATTGGAAACTTACAGATGGAACTCCCAAGAGTTCTATTGTAGAACACCCGACTATATTCTTATTTTCTCCCATCTTCAGAAGTGAAACCTGTAGCTCTTCACTTCCATGCGTGCATGAAATTTCGGCAACGTGACTATCATTGTGTCTATCTAATGACCACAAGGAAACTGATGTTCCAGAAACGTCAACACGAGTATTATTCAATCCTCCTACAAGCAACTGTCCATCTTGTGTTCCCAAGTATAAGCTTCCACCATAAAAATCTATCCCATTCAAGACTTCAGTTAATGTTTTCACTGGAAACCCGAGAGAGACAGCTCCTTGTCTGTTTAGAGAAACCGTGTTCAGGATAAGAAGATCTTCATCACTGTCCATTCCTCTTCCTACTGTAGCATACCCGTTTGTACTGTTCAGAGCTGGTTGGACCAAACTTGCGTTAGCTATGTTGGGAATGTTAGATTCAGTAGGAACTCCCTCAGGTTTTCCTGTACTGGGGTCTACGGTTTGCTTATACCAAATCAAGTGTTCCCTGGAATTTTGATTCTTCAATTTGGAAAAACCTGCCGCGGTTTTGGAGTAAATTGCAAAGGTTTGGTTTCCATCATAATAGTACGAGAAAAATGAACCTTCAGTTCCAATGTACATAGAATGTGATATGTAAGGAACTACTGTAAGTGCATTGAACAATAAGGGAGCCACCTGAAGAGAAACAGAAGAAAACAGTTTCAAACAACGAAATGTATAAGCTATAATCTGCATTTACAGTTCACAATGTATATTTATATGCCAGACCCTGATAAGATTTGAGTAATAGGTGAATAACAGGACTCGTACCTCGTCCTCAACATTACAGGACACAAGATCTGTTCCTTCCAACGATGAATTCATTAGTCGACCTAAATTAATTGCTGAAGAATTCACAGTATGCAACAATTTAGCTGTGTTGTGAAGCTGTGAAGTTAGCGTAGAGCTCAACTTGTGGGAGTCCAAATATAAGTTGTGTTCCATCTGTTTTGCCATTCTACACCACCATGGAACTATTATACTCGGAAATAGCAGCACCACTGCAGCCTGCACATTCAAGTTTGTTAAAAAAAATTCGTAAGAACTTTTCACGAAGCAAACTAAAGATGTTTTTGACCTGTAATGATTATGTGTAAACTGTTCAGAACATATCAGAAAAATGATTGAACGTGCCTACAAGGTAAAAACAAGATGAACCCTTCTTAATAAATGGAAAAAAGATTTAAACTTTTATTTTAATTTCATCTTCTTTGGTAGTCATAATGATATTTAGGAACTGAAGATAAATGGGTAAGAGTTAATATTGTAAGAAGCATGTTGATCAAGAAGGATTGCAGTAATGGAGTCATCACCAGAAGAATGAAGCTCAATAAAGGCCTTGAAGCTAACAACTTGAGCTTCTCCTTAAACGCCATTTCTGCATCTGCAAGAACTGAACAGATGCAACAGCAACCAGTAAAAATTACATCGAAAATAGTTCCTTTATCCAATAATTAAATCACTGAATCTACATCAAAATAGTTTATTAAAGTAAATAAAGACTACTGAAATTCCATAAAAATCTCTGGTTTTTGTTTGTTTTATCATCTTTGTTTCAAAACAAGCTTTCCTTCAGTGTTCTACTTCACATAAACACTTCCCTCTCATCTCTTCCATTCGTTCATGTCTCTGTGCGTAGACATGCATAAACTACATGACTTCCAACATATTATAAACACGAAAAAGTGGATAAACACAGAGAATTATACGAACCTGAAAGAGAAAAAACAAGTGAGTGTCTTTGAATGTGTTTCTCCTCCCTCTTTTTACCTTTTTAGAACAAAGATTATGTGACCCTCTTAAAAAACAAGCATCTGACTGTATATACTTGTTAGATTGGCAATATAGTAGTCTCCATGTGAACAAAATTACATACAAAGAAGGAAAAGAATCGGATTGTGGATTTTGCAGCTTTAGGTTTAGATTTGCAACTCCACACGTTGACTCCATGCAGAACTCTTCTGTATTAATAACTTCACATATTATCTCTTTTTTTTAACTTTATTTTATATTAATTCTTTATAAATTTAAATTTGTTATTCTAAACTTCCAAAACTAACATTGCAGACACGAAATTTTAGAATAAAAATAATTAAAAATAAATGATAAGTAAAGAGTACATGTGATAATAAATTATATAGAAATTAAAAAATTTAGACAAATAAAAAATACTTATGGATGGTGCATAAATTAGAAAATTCTAATGTTCACTTTATAACTTGTACTTTCCTTATTGAATCAATGATTAAAACTCGCAATCGATTCATTCAACTGTATAATTTTATAGTTCTATTTTTAATTTTTCGGTTTGATTTACTTTAATAATTTTCTTTGTCAAAAACTTATCAATTTATTAACTAATGATTAATTTTCATAAATTAATAAGTTCTCATAAATCAAATAATTTTTATTTAATATTTTTTAAATTAAACTTTAAATTGATTGATAAGTAATTACAATACCTTTAATTTTTATTTAATCTTTAATCAATTTTATAAATATTAATTTTTTATATACATGTTATAGGAGATCACGACTAAATCTGGTTGATGCATATTAACCAGCTAATCCTGAGGTTACAATATCATAAATGAAAATTAACAAAGGGAAATTCCATTATATGATATCTTTTATAGATATCTTAGAACATATATATGTAATAATCAAAACTAAATTAGCTATTATCACATCGCAATTAATGTCTATACCATCTTATGTTCAAAAACTTATATAGGTATAATATTACAATTCACATGTTTAAAAATAAATCTTTTGCAATATTTAAAAATATAACTTTTCAATTTCATTTATTTTAATAGCTATTTATAAAAAATTAACCAATTCGTTAATTAATATAATAAGATTTGTAAATTAGACAAATTTTATAAATTAAAAATGATTAATTTTGATTTAACATTATATTTTTTTCAATTAAACTGAAAAAATAAGAAGTTTTTTAGCCTTAACTAATTTTATGACTATTTAATACTGATTTAATCTTTAAATCTTAAAATTTTTATTTTATCGGTTTATCTAATTTTTTAAATATTAATATTTTGGAGAGGTAGGTGCGTATAATTTTTTCTTTTTTTGTATTTTCTTATCAAAAAAATTAGATAAAATTGATGATAAACATCTATTAACAGAAAAAAATTAGATAGTTTTAATTTCAAATTTAAGGATAGAATCTCAAAAATATAGGATTGGTATTAGATAAGAGTAATATAAATTTTCGAATTTATCTTTACATTATCTTTACGTTACCTGTCATTTATCAAGTATGAATTTTTCAAGTGAGCTTCATGCATATCTAGATCTAGACATATAGTTTGTATCTCTGACCACCATCGATGAACTCTACTTCTTCGAATTCGGCCGTAATCACACAGTTCAGGCCTGGGAACTTCAGCTAATCAGCTATGTATTATATATAAGCACAGTTGAAGAGAGGAACTGACCTCTGACAAGGGGATTTATCGTTTCTTTTTCTGGTGAAATTCGACTGCAAGCACAAGTTATGGTCTTGAAGGTCGAACAGAAAGCTTTTACCATGTTTCCATGCACGTTTGCATGCATATGGTGCGTGAATTTGTGTAATAGCCATAGCTTTTGTCGTTTTCTGCATGGAATTTGCCATGCCAACTCAATTTGTAGCTTCTGGTCACATCTAGTGTGCAAATTCTGTTTACATCTTCATTATTATTGCTTTATAATGAATTTGGCTAATCTAGCCTTTAATCAATATTTTAAAAATCATAATAAAAGTTAAACCAGTAAAATAAAAGATTTAAGGTTTAAAATGCTTGTTCTTAAAACTGAGTAAAATTGAAGAATTTAAAATAAGAATGAAAGAGAACATTACCTTTAGGAATGGCAAAATTAGTCTGACTTTATTTCAAAGGTGACATCGTTTTGTCCAAAACAACGTCGTTTTAGAAATTTTTTGCTTAAAAAAATAAACGAGAGGTCGACCTATCTCGACCTGCGGACCCACAGGCTACCATGGGTCGAGTTGGGCCAAGCTAGGGGCATCCTAGGCCCGGCCCGGTCCGATCCATTGATATTCCTAATTATCTTTGATTATAGTTTAGTTTTAAAAAAGAATGTTAAATAAAAATTACTTAGTTTAGTTTTGTTTATAAAAATTTATTAGTTTACAAAAATTAACCAATTAATTAATAAACAGATCGATTTAATAAAGTAACACTTTTTAAAAACGACATCATTTTGAAAATTTTTTGCTTAAAAAAATAAATGGCGGGCCGACCCATCTCGGCTTGCCGGGCCATGGTTTGACATTCCTAATTATTTTTTAATAGTTTTGTTTTAAAAAAATGTTAAATAAAATTGCTTAATTTATTTTGGTTTATAAAAATTGATTAGTTTACAAAATTTAACTAATTAATTAATAAATAGATCGATTTAATAAATTAAAACTTTTTTAAAAACAACATCGTTTTGGAAGTTTTTTACTTAAAAAATAAATGACCAGCGGACCCATTTCGGCCTATTAGGCTACGGTTTGACATTCCTAATTATCTTTGAATAGTTTAGTTTTAAAAAAGAAAGTGTTAAATAAAAATTACTTAATTTATTTTAGTTTATAAAAATTGATTAGTTTACAAAAATTAACTAATTAATTAATAAATAAATCAATTTAATAAATTAAAACTTTTTTTAAAATGTTATTTGTGACACATTGCATACTATTTAATAGGTGTCACTCTAATTAATCGGTTAAAACTTTCTTACAAGTATTAATAAATTAACATATTTTTTATAATTCTATTATTGGTTTTGCAATTTTACATGGTTGGTGCTACCTTAATATATTGTTATGATTAAAAAATCGAAACAATTCGGATAGTTCAATCATAAAAATTTTAAACACATCAACTTTTTGATTCAATTTTTAATTTTTTGGTTCTATTTAATTTAATAACCTGTTTTGTTAAAATTTTATTAGTTTATTAATTAGTCGGTTAATTTTGTAAACTAATCAATTTTTATAAACTAATTAATTTTCTTTTATTAATCTCACTTTTTAATTAAACTTTAAATTATGAACAATCTTCTTCAATCTTATTTTAAATTATTCAATTTTTAATCGATTTTATGAAAAGCTAATACCGGTTGAACCTTTTAAATCTTAAACTTTTTATCTTACCAAGTTTACTTTCCGTCTTATTTTTAAAACATTGATATATTGTGATAATTAAATGTTAGATTTATATCTCAATCTTATAGAAGTGGTAGGGTTGTCTATGAACTTTCTAAGAAGAGATGCAATTTATATTTTTTTATTAATAAAATATAAATATTGTATAGAATTGATTTGATTTGATGAGGTTAACTTTAAATAATACCTGGAAAATTAAAAATTCTCATACTAAATAAAGAAAATTGAATGAGTTTTGGATTAAAATTAATTGTAATATATGACTATAAAATTTACTTGTTTTCTTATGAAGAAATATAATGTCAAATTAAAAATAATTAATCTAAGAGTTCTCAATTTATAAGTAGATATGCTATTTAATTCATTGATTGAAGTTGATAGTTTATTTTAATATTAAAAGAAAATTAAGAAATGTCCAAAAAAATTTATAATAATTCTAAAATACATTTATAATTTAAAATACTTGAAAATTGTATCAAAACTAAAAAAATATTAAATCTATTAATATTCATATAAAAATAATCTAAAAATATTAATATAAGAATAAGTAAAGTGATTTTCGTAAAAACAATAAAATATTGTCAAATCAAGTCAAGCAATGGTTGAGATCAAATCTTCTGGATATGTTCCTATTATGTTCCACTAAATCTCATCCATATATTTACGGAGGTCTTGTCTACACAGTTACGTATACCTCATATAAATATATAGACGAGATTTAATAAAATAGAATTGGAATAAAGTAAGTGAAACATAAAATTTGAAGAGGCAATGATTATGTAACACTAAGAGACTTATGAAGAGCAAAAATCGGATGGCAATGTGCGAGTTCGGCCCTATCAGACCCTTACGTTTGAGTGCTTAGGCCTCACCCGAAACAATAGGTTTGTGTTCAAGCCCGACTCAACCCTAGCTAATTTTTACATTAAATATGTAAAATGATGTCACTTTTATTAAAATGACGTCATTTGTCATTTTGTTAATAAAATTTAGGCCTAAGGTCAAGCTGAGTTTGGGCAACTCTAAGGCTTATTAAAAAAATAAAAATAAAAAAAATGATATCGTTGTTTTAGGCAATATCGGGTCCCATGTAAAATAAGACAGGACTATCACATTTAATAAAAACACTGTTTTTGTACTTTTCTTTAGTAAGACAAGTTAGCATTACTAAAGAACATAATTTTAATATTTATACACATAAAAAAGTTTACTAAAATTGACTGCTTTTAATCTTACCCAAACGACAAGGGAGAATATTATTTTCTTGTTTGTTTATTGTAACTATTTTTAACAATATTTAAAAAAATTAATTGAAAATTAAATTGTTAAAAAAATTTAAGATGTAAAATTTTTGAATATATAATTAAGATTTAATAAAATTAGGAAATTTAAAAGAAGATTTTAAAATATTTTTACTCTTAACAAGTTAAATTTAATTAAATTATAAGGCTGTTAAATAAAAATTAACCGATTTATTTTAGTTTATAAAAACTTATTAGTTTACGAAAACTATCATATTAATTCATAAATTAGTCAATTTTTTATGTTAAGAATTATTAAGATAAAATAAACTTAAAAGTTAAAAACGATACTAAAAAATTAGTCGGTTCAAAATTTATGCGTTTTAACGAATAAGGCTAATTTGATTTTTCAATCACTACTTTTAGCTTGTCATATAATCTCTAAACTTTTATGTCAATATGTTTCTATGATTAAGGGTAATTTACAAAATTGAAATAGAAAATACACATTCAAAATTTAATCAAAGCTGTTTTAATTAATTTTAATTGCTTCTTTTATTATTCATTATTTTCGATTTATTAATCTATTTTCTTTTCTTGTGAATTCTATTATCAATTTTATTAATATAAAATTTTCTTAACAAAAGAAAGAAAACTAATACCTCTTAATTGTTTGAAATTATTACAAATTTTTAATTTATTTAAAGAAGTAAAATAGTTAAAATATGTGAAAAATAATTTCAATACTAACTCAAAATTTAGAAACTTAAAAGCTAAAAAAAGTATTTAAGATATTTACAACTAAATAAGAGTAAAAGACAAATTTATATTATATATTATTATATATTACATATAAATACAACAGTAACAACAACACCTACAACACTCAACACCCGATAAAAATTTGCAGATATGGAGAGATCCAGTAATATGCAGCATTATATTTTCAAATGACCTATATGAAGAAAGAGAATATTACATATAAATAATAATATATAAATATAATAAATTTAAACTTAATTTATTTGATGCCTATTATTTTGTGATATTTTAATCTTTAAATATTTTCTTGTTAAGCTATTTGTTTAATTAAAAGAAATGAAGTTTTGCAGTAATATATAAATTTATTGACTAAAATTTTAAAAATATTAATTAAAAAAGTCACATCTATTTTATTATCCAATGAATGAAATAAAAAGATAGCGATCCAAATATGATATTAGAAGTTTTAATATGGGTAAAGTATAGAGTTTACTAATAATAATTGAGCTGGGTCAACTATTGTCAAAATGATTAAAAATAGTCATTTGAATAGTTGACCTTTACGACTTATAATTCTTTAACATTTTCATGTTTAATTAATATGAGATACTCTAACATTCCTCTTCAAATGCAACTGTAACTGGACATCCAGTTATCACTTGAAATAATCGCAGTGATAACGAGATCGAACCATTGAGACTGGACATCTAAACAAACGATTGAAAAATTAATAATCCGAATCAAACCTACTCTGATACTATATTAAAAGTTTTAATATGAACAGAATATAAAGTCTATTATCAATAATTAGGCTTAGGTCGATTATTGCCAAAATGAGTAAAATTAGTCATTTGAACAATTAATCATTATCATTTATAAACTTTTTAACATTTTTATATTTAGTCAATATAAAATGCTCTAATATATGAGTAAATTTCTTATTTCAAATACAGTATTTCTATTATATTTTATTAAATCTTAAAATTTAATAGAATATAACTGTAACAACCAAAGATTTGAAATGACCAAATATCTACCCAAAAAGTCAAAATGGAATCGTGTCTATTGTCCACTCTGTTATACTATACACAAGCGTGAATTCGAGGCACCAACCCAAAGTCATTTTTTATAAATAATTATATAATTAAAATTGAAATATAAGAGACTCCTCACTCTCTATCTCTCTCTCCCCCTCTATAGAGACTAGAGAGGGGTTCGCTAGCTCGTCGACTCGACGTCCTCCTCAGCCTCAGCTGCGGTTATCATTTCATCAAAATCTGTCCAAACCCTAAAGATGTCTTCTTATTTGCCAACCGTGCCATTCTGGTTCTAATAATCTTCCTGATAGTGCAAAGCTCCATTTCTTTGGGTTTGTAGGGTTTTGTTCTTTTTTAGAGAGAGGTGGTTAGGGTTCTGTGAATATGGAGCGATCCAATGGTAAAGAATCCAAAGGCTTGCTTGATACGTCCTCCTCTGGTTTGGGCTCAATCTCTCTCTGTTTTGTTTTTAAGTTCTTAACTGTTATATATATATTGTGATTAGGTTTTCTGGAGAATGTTCGGGTGATAGGTGATTAAGTTACGAACATGGGTTTGAGAATCTTAGGGTTTTGGGTTTTTGGGTGAAATTTCTTTGTTTGTGGAACACATGAAGATGCAATTTTTCGTAGTTAGGCGGCTACGAAGAACTTTTAACACTCAAGAATGGTTTGCTTGTGCTTGATTTGGTGAAATGAAGATCTTGCGGCTTTAGCATGTAGAGTGTAGCTGATGTTGGATTAGTGCCTTTGAGCTCATAAAGCTTATATTCCACGTGACCTCGATTCACATTACCTCGAAGTACAATGCTCCGAGCAAAGAAGTAAACTTGGAAGTTATATTTTTGTCAGCCTTGAGGTGTGTAGGCTTTGACAATAAGAGATGTAATTTCCTGGTGCTTGAGTGTCGGAGAATCTAGTTAAGCAATTTGGGACTGTGAATGAAAAACAAAAGAGAGGGGAAGTTTGGGTTTTTAGATTTCAAGCATTGCATCACAGTTTTATGGTTAAAAAATGATTAAATGGGTCAAATCCTGTTTCTATTGAAATGGCTCTTAATTTCTGAGCATCCTGGATAGTTCTTACTATACATTTTGCTCTAACACAATGTTTTAGTTTTAATTTAAACGATATACTTAGTAGTTGGTGTTTAGGCTTTGGGTTGGTTGTTTACTCTAGTAACCTATTCGGAAGCATGGGTTATGAATGGTAAATGTGTTGGCCACTATTTCCTCTGGTTGCATCTCTACTCGATGTAATCATTTTCTGTTGCATATTTTCTTGCTACGCTTTTAACTTTTCTTTTCCTCCTTTTTCTTTGGATTATCTGCTTTCAGGTGCACTCTTTGATGCTTCACAGTATGCATTTTTTGTTCAAAATGCGATGGAAGAAGTGGAATTGGGTGGCTTAGAAGATGGAGATGATAATACTGTATTTGGATCTGTTGATGATGAATATCGTCTCTTTGAGAGAGATGAAGTAAGATTTGGTTTTCCTAACCTGATTATTTGCTACTAATTCCACCATTAATTGCTTAAGTAGTTACACCTCTAATTGTCTGCTAATGATTATTTCTGCTTTTAAAGTTGTGTGTGGTTCCTTTCTAGGCTAAACACCTTTTTAAGGTACTTATGAATTATGTGATGTGTTTTTCTAATTGCTTGATGCTGCTAAAGTTTCAGTTTATTACTAGCTTTGCTTGCAAAGTATGTAGAATTGATTGATGGGTCTCTAACACTTGATAAAGGAGAAACTTTGTGAAATTTATTTCAACCAACGATAGTTACTCTTATGGACAACGATTAACTGTTTATAGAGATGGGACATTGTCAAATGATATTGGTGCATAAAAGCAATTTATGTATCTTCCATGAAATGTTAGAAGGAATTAGAAGTCCTAGTGTAGCAGATAATGCAACTGCTTTTTAGAAGTTTGGCAATAAGACCCTGATGCTTCTAATGGTACATTTAAATGACCTATTATTTCTCTTTTCAGGTTTTAGTTGGCCTTATAGGCCTGTAGCATTAAACTGCCAATACTTATAGTCCTTTGTTGACGTAAAAATTTTCGGGCATGATAATTTGTCATAATAACTTCATATTATGCCAGGGTGCAGGTTTAGGATCTTTATCTGATGTGGATGATCTTGCCAGTACTTTTGCAAAGGTAAGACGTCTTTACTTACAACTACTTCCATAGTGGAGACCTTAACTAGTATCTTATATGTGTTAACTCCCTTTTGAATGATTTTTGATAATTTTGGAATTTTCAACTATTGGTTGGTAACTTGGTATCATTGAATGGGTTTGTTGTTTGATTGTGGAAGTCACCTCTACCCTTTGGTTGTTGTAGAGATCCCTGTTTATTTCATCTTTGGTTAGAGTTTATGAATTATTATAACTTGATGTTCTGGTGGTCTGAGGCAGATTAGCCATTACTATAGATGGGCAGTGAAACAAGTAACTGAGAATCCTGATATTATTTAGGATTACCTGGTTAAAGTATGCAGGTTGGGCACTATGTAAGCTTCATCTCAATGAAACAAGCAAAAAGAATGAGATTGTTCTTCATCCATCAATAAGTTCAGGGTCTTTGCTGTTGTATTTTTACCCTTTCTGGGATTGATAGGTGGGAAACAGTTCATGTGGTCTTTATTGTTGTATTTTTACCCTTTCTGGGATTGATAGGTGGGAAACAGTCCATGTGTTACTTTTCCGTGACAGGCCTTATTGTTTCACTTTCTACTATGCGAGAGGAATACCTAATTTATCAATTTGAATCTCTATTGCATGATAAACTGACTGTCGATTGAAAATTCCAGTCTCTCCAAATTAGCTTGATTAGTATGGATAGTTGGATTGTGTAGAGGAACAAATTTTTAATTTCAATTTGAATATACTTGCCATTAATGTGTGGAAATCTGTTTTTTTCTTGTGTAGGATTTTTCTTTCTATGTAAGTTGTCAAAATTGGTCATGAGAGAATTTATTTAGTGGTTATGTGACATGAAGTTCTTGATTTAGTTGTTTAACCCTCCATCAGTAGAATAACATGTAATTTCTATTGATATAGGTCATAGAAATGATTTTTGCTAACGCTTGGGATATCTTACTTTGCAATTTACATTCTTACTGTTGTATGATAGACAAAATGACCATCTTTTCTGGCATATAATTGTTTTTTCTTTCACATGTTTTAGTTTATCTCCTACTATATTGTGCCTCTCTCTCTTGTCTTGAACTTTTGTATTCTTCTTTATGCTTCTATGCTTTTACATTGTATTTATTGTCACCTGTGCAGTTGAACAGAGTTGTTACGGGACCAAGAAATCCTGGAGTTATTGGTGATAGAGGATCTGGATCGTTTTCAAGGGAGAGTAAGTTGAAATGTTGCATGTAGTTTTCATTACTATATTAGGGAAGCTTTAAGGATTTATTTAGCTTGCTTTTGTAAATCAGGTAGTGTTTTGACAGTAACTCTTTTCAGATGCAGGGTTACTTTATTTGTACACAAAATGCCTATTTATTTATTCACATTCTGCTATCATTTGTTATAAGCTTGAAAGCTTGGATCTTGTATTTTGTCTTCTTTCTCTGCCAAATGAAGGTGATTACAGAAAACATTTTAAGTTCTTTCATGATTCTTTTGAAGTTCTTTTTGCAAAAGCTTTAATTATTTGTCTGGACATTTATTACCCATTGGATTTTTTATCGGTTATTCCTCTAAGTAATAAATACTGATAAAAATTCAGATTGCTAATCTAAGTGATAAGTGAGAACATGTGATTGAATTGAATCCTTCCTTACCTTTATGTCATCTCACTGTCCATAAAATGGGACCTTTTCTTTTCTAACAGGCACTATTTTCCTTTTGGTTATGCTTATTTACAAATTTGAGTTTATTTTCTTATTCCCTTGTTTTGTATTATTTTGGATTCTGTTCTTTGCATCCACTTGAGAATTCATTATGATGCACATGTCCAATTAATATGGCAAGTTTTCATGTTTCTGTTGCAATCAAAGGAAAGGGGCCTTCTCTTTTTGGTCATAATGATAACCTTCAGCTTTTCAGCAGGTTATTGTATTGGAAAAATGAATTTGTTGTTTTGTAGCCATGCACATTTACATCATTTATGCAGAAGCTGCTTGCTTGTATAAGATTCAATTGAAGGTTAAAAACTGCTTAGAGAATGCTATTGTGGTAGCAGTGAGGCTAATCCATTTACCTTCAAAAAGTTTATTAACCCCAATCATTATGGTAGCATGGATGCGGACCCTATTCCTTCTCGTTTTCTTAAGAATCTCCTCTTATCTGAAGATGTGCTGGAACAGTTTTTCAGAGTTTGACTTCCGAGTGAACTCTGAAAATGTTCTCCTACTCTTAGCATAGTTCACTGGTAGCTTTGAGTGAAAACAGCATGTGTAATAGATCATAAAACAAAACAGACCAGATTGTTGGCATTATTTGGCAAACTATTTTGAATGGTTTCTAGCTGCCCTATTTTTTCTGGTAGTTAGCAGGTTGTTTATTTTTAAGTTTGTGCTAGTTTTTCTTCTTATGTTAGAGTTCAAACAGCATCATATTCTTTTCAGGTTCATCTGCAACGGAATGGGCACAGGATGGGGAATTTGCTAGCTGGTTAGATCAACAGATAGATATAGAAATTGCTCAGGAAGGCAAGAAATGGTCATCGCACCCGCAACCTTCATCTGCTCGTTTTGCTACTGAATCAAAACCTTTGTACAGAACTTCCACATATCCCCAGCAGCCATTGCAACAACATCACTTCTCAAGTGAACCTATTCCGGTCCCAAAATCAGAGTTCACATCGTTCCCTCCTGGGGGTAGAAATCAGCAGGCTTTGCCACACAACCTGAACATTCCTTCACTTTCTGGTGGAACACAATTGCCATTCTCTACCCCAAATCTGTCTCCTTTTTCCAATTCTAATCTTCATCGGCCTGGTTTACATCAGGGTCTGCACTATGGTGGAAATGCATCCCATGTTACCTCTCCTGGCCTTTCTTTTAGTAACAGGGCGCAAAAACATTGGGTTGACCATTCAGGACTATTGCATGTTGATCATCCAAGTTTATTGCACAGTGTGTTGCAGCAGCAGTTATCTCGAGATGGACTAATGTCCATGCAGTTGTTATCACAGCAGCAGCAGCTGCAACAGCAGAGATTGCACCCATCTGTTCAACTACCTTTTGCTCATCTGGCTGCAATGCAATCTCAGATTTATGGTGCACACCATTCGTCATCACATAAAATGATGCTTGGTTTAACAGATATTAGAGAACCAAAACATAAATCATCAAGAGGGCGACAAAATATGCGATCTTCGCAACAAGGCTCTGATACTAGTAGTCAGAAAAGTGATAGTGCTTTGGTTCAGTTTAGGTCAAAGTATATGACAGCTGAAGAGATAGAGTGTATTCTGAAAATGCAGCATGCTGCTACACATAGCAGTGACCCATACATTGATGATTACTACCATCAAGCCAGTCTTTACAAACGATCTGGATCAAGATCAAAGCACCGTTTCTGTCCTTCACAACTGAAGGAGGCTCCATCTCGATCTCGTAATAGTTCCGACCAGCATTCTCATATCCATATTGACGCAGTTGGGAAAATTCCCATTCCTAACATACGCAGGCCTCGTGCACTCCTTGAAGTTGACCCCCCTGGTAGTGGTGATGGAAGCTCTGAACACACCTCTGAGAAGCCTCTGGAACAGGAACCTTTACTTGCAGCTAGAATCACCATTGAAGATTGCCTAGCTGTCCTTCTAGATGTAGAGGATATTGATCGGTTCTTGCAGTATAATCAACCCCAAGATGGTGGCAGCCATCTCAGACGTAAACGGCAAGTCCTACTTGAAGGTGTAGCTGCATCACTTCAGCTTGTTGATCCCCTGGGACAAAGTGGTAAAACTGCTGGTCTGGCATCAAAAGATGAGCTTGTTTTCATGAGGATGGTTTCTCTTCCCAAGGGTCGAAAACTGATCTCCAAGTTCCTTAAGCTCCTATTTCCTTCCACTGAACTCACCCGAATAGTTTGTATGGCCATTTTTGGTCACTTGAGGTTTTTATTTGGTGGCATTCCCCAAGATACAGGAGCAGCTGAAACAACTGTGGATCTTGTGAAGGCAGTTTCTACCTGTGTTAATGTAATGGATCTCCGGGCATTAAGTTCTTGTCTTGTTGCAGTTGTTTGTTCTACAGAGCAGCCTCCTTTACGTCCACTTGGTAGTCCTGCTGGGGATGGGGCCTCTGTTATCTTGAAGTCACTTCTTGAAAGAGGAACTAAATTATTAAATGATCCACAGGCTGTTGCCAATTGCAATGTGCCCAATTTTGCTCTTTGGCAGGCTTCCTTTAATGAGTTCTTTGATCTTCTTACAAAGTATTGCCTGCATAAATATGACACTCTACTACAGTCTGTCTATTCGAAAACCACTTGTAGTACTGAAGATATTGGTTCAGAGATACGTGCAGCAACAAAATGTGAAATGCCTGTCGAGCTTTTGCGTGCATGCCTCCCTCATACTAATGATCGGCAGATGGAGCTTTTAAAACATTTTGGGCAGCCGCGCAATCCTGTTAGTGTATCAAATCCGCATTCAGGTAATAGTGGTCATATAAATTCTGAATCTGTGAGGAGTTGACCGAGGAAAGAACAAGAATGCTGTTATCAGGTGGCAGTCCTTTATTGGAGGAAATGTGCTTCAGCAGTTGGGAAGTGGAAGAGATGAACACTCATATATATATATATAGATAGATAGATATATTGTGAGGATTAGTTTTAACAGTTCAGCTTTATGCATTGAATTATGTTCCTTTTAAGAATGTTAACAGAACTGCTCTTCTTACATGACTATACATAAATGTGTATCATATGGAAAATGTTCAGGGGCTGACGGTGACCGGGAGTGATTTACTTCTGGGGGGGCGTTATTTTATTGCTCTTTTGTTGTAACACCTGGGAGTGACTGGGAGAGAATCTGAACCTTGTGGGGTAGCCAGTGTCCTAGTGAGGGATTAGAAATGTACAGTATGGTCATACAAAACCATCAGAACTTTGCTGTTCTTCTCAGATATCTGTGTCAAGTTTAGGATGGCTGTGGACTGTCTCTTCAAAGATCTGGGTAGTTGAACCTGACATGCTTTGTAATGATTATTGTTTTAGTTGTTTCAATAATGGATTGGAGGAGAGACATAAGAACAGTTTCAGGGAACTTGAACAACACTTGTCCCTCTTCTGCTCGTCTTTGGCCATGTTCTATGCAATTCCTTTGTCTACTAACCGATATTACATTGAATCAGTGTTTAGTGATCTTATTTTCTGCCTTTCTGTTATCCTTTTTTCTTGTGTTTGCAGCAGATACGGTCAGTCTAAGTCAATTCTTTTTAAGACTTTCCAAGATTGTATTTCATATTGACAATAAAATTTTTCCTTTTACAATTAATCATATGAGTTTGTTTTTTAAAGCTAATTGCATTAATTCAATCCTGTGGATAAAGTCATATATTTAGTTAATCTTGGGGAGTTCATTGCTGTATTTCCAAAAAAAAAAAAAAGACAATCAACTAATACACAAGTGCAGGGGTGGCTGTATATATATATAATTCTACACTTTAAAGTAATTATCAGACCCTTAAAACAATTTTTTTAATAGGAATTACTGCATATTAGAAGTTTTATTAAAATTTTATTCATGAGTTAAGGTTAAAACTTTATTTCATTAAAGATAAGACATATATCTAAGATTTTTAATTTGATTATGGTATATTTGTACTAATTCTTTTTAATTTTTTATTCTATCAAAAATAGTTTCTTTATTAAATAAGGTTAAGACTGAGTATTTTTAGATTTCTCTAAATTTCATATTATCATAATTTCTATTAAGAGATGTTATTGTTTTTTACAATGTTTTAAAACTGAACTAACCTGACTAGTTTAATTTTATTAATTAATCAGTTCGTTTTTGTAAACTAATCAGTTTTTATAAACCAATTAATTTTCATTTAAAAACTTTCGTTTTCAATAAAGCACCAATTTTTTCATAGCTCTTCTTCAATCATTTTTAAATTCTTTAATTTTATTCAATCTTTAATAGATTTTATAACAGTCTAATACTGATTGAACATTTTAAACTTTAAACCTTTTATCTTACTTGTTTAATTTTGAGTCCAATTTCTAATACATTGGTTTTATATTTTTTTATGAAAAATGCATTACTTACACTGTGTTCGGTTAAACGTAAAGTTTTTAATGGGATGGAATGTAATGTTTTATAATGGAATGAAATATAAATGGATGTAATATTAGAAAAATATTATTTGGGAGGGATGAAAAAGGTTCATAATATAATATAGTAAAATATTATTTTGAAATAAAGGTTTATAATGTCATACAGTGAAAAATTATTTGCCATTTTATCTTCTATCCTAAACTCTCCTAATTGGAGGTTTCTTATTTTTACCATTTAGAATAAAACAAGATGTAATATAAAACCCTCCTCTTTCATCTTATTCTATTCCATTTTATTATAAATTTTTCTCTCAATCGATGAAATAATATTCCGTTTCATTTAATCCCGTTACATTAATAAACCCTGTTGATAGCCTTAATAAAGGTAGTTGATTAATAAAGGTAGTTGAAACACGGATCTTGGCTGAATACCGAAATGTCCGACCCGAAACGTGGCATCACGGTGATTTGAGATCCACAATTGCTCCCAGTGGACTCAGCTTCACGTTATCATCTCTCTCAAACCAAGACCACTCGTATTCCTTTCAAAGCTTTCACCTTTGTTGTTGTGAGGGCTCGATCAAGTAAGTTAGCACTCTTTTGTAGCTTATATAAATTTTGATTTCTCTTTACAATTTTGTTCCTACCCATTTTGGGGTTTCTGGGTCGAGGAGTTTTGGATTTGAAATCAAGTGATTGGAAAAAAAAATCTTTGGGTTCGATTCTTCTGGTATTTCAAGGTTTGTCCCTTGTGCTGATTTATGTTTAGTTTCTTGATAAGCATGAGCGTATATGCTTATGAGCTTAAGGGTATATAATTTCCTGACTTTTTGTTCTTTTTCTTATTCTGTGTGTAATATCACTTATGTTGAGAGGGAATGTACTTTTACTGACATTACATGCTTGTGAATGGTTTAATTGTGTGGTAGGAAATCTATGGAATCAGTCAAAAAACATCATAAATAGCCTCTCTATAGTTAGGAGTAATCTTATGTACTTATGAATCTCTTCAGACTCTGAATCTTGGCGAGATTCCTACTAAGAAGATGTTGAAATCAATGGAAACAGAAAGAGAAGAAAAATTGATAAAGTTTTTGCTTCTTCATGTAAAAAGGTTCTTGCTTTTTGCTTCACTTGTTGAACTTTTAAGGATGAGATTGTGGTAGGTTGTGTTCATGAGTGGGGTTGTTAGGTGAAGAGAGTGATGTGGGTTAAGATGGTACAAGTGAAAGTGCTTCTGTTGGAAACAAAAATGGATTGAATTGTGTGTTCAGTTACCTTGTTATGTTTTCTGTGAAACTTGTGATCTCAGTTTTAGAATTAGAAGAGTTAAATTTTGATTTATGGGCTGTTGCAGTGGATTTAGAGGGAGATGAATTGGTCGAGAGCTCTGGTGGGCAGGAATTGGTTGTAAACGAAGACGATCCGATTATAGAACCACATGAGGGCATGGAATTTGAATCGGAAGATGCTGCCAAGATTTTCTACGATGAATATGCTAGGCGGGTAGGATTTGTCATGCGCGTGATGTCTTGTCGTCGTTCCGAAAGAGATGGAAGGATTCTTGCTCGTCGACTTGGGTGTAATAAGGAGGGATATTGTGTTAGCATTAGAGGTAAATGTGGGAATGTTCGAAAACAGAGGATGAGTACAAGAGAAGGGTGTAAGGCAATGATACATGTCAAGTATGATAAATCTGGAAAATGGAGGATAACAAAGTTTGTAAAGGAACACAATCATCCTCTTGTTGTTGCACCTCGTGAAGCTCGTCAAACATTGGTAAATTACTTCTCCTCTGTTGATTGACTGTATTATGACATCCTTGCTAATTTTTGAACGCAAAATTGGAATCGAATTTTGAGTACAAAAGTTCAGTGTGATGTACTTCCTTCCTTAAATGTACTTATGATGCTTTCTGTTTTTCTTGAAGCATTGGTTTTGCTATATCAACTAAACGAACTTATTCGAAGATAAAACTTGAGAATTTGCAAAGATATCTGAAATAATTGATTACCACTTTGATTTGGTGGGCAATATTATAGATTGTCATACTTTAATTTTTATCCAAGTTGAAGTAAGTAGACTTCTGGAAAATACTTGAATTTATGTGGGTGAAGCTCTGGAAAATTATGTTCTGGTGAAAGACAGTGTCATCTAAGTGATGACTTTTATGTTGATATCGTAGGATGAAAAGGACAAAAAGATTCAAGAACTCACCACAGAGCTGCGGAATAAGAAGCGGTTATGTGCAACGTATCAAGAGCAGCTATCAACATTCATAAAGATCATTGAGGAGCATAATGAACAGCTATCCAAGAAACTTAAGAATGTAGTAAACAATTTAAGGGGTTTCGAGTCCATTGACAAAGAGCTTGTGAAACCTAGTTAGGCAATAGATACAATAGTTCAGTAAAATGCAAGTAAAACCACAATTCTTTCTTGCTGCTTTTCCTCTCGATTAGGCTGACACAAGGGAAGAAAATTAGCAAATTAGTTAAGAAGTTTATAATACTGTTCTCTGTATTTATGTGAAACAATGCAGCAAAGTGGAAGGCAACTGATGATTGAACTGGACATAGTTTGAAGAACTGTAACTGCATACTCATGATAGATTGATTCAATGATTGCAAAAGCCAGCAGTGACCCTGAAGTTCATCCCGTTGGCTATCTGGCAAGCAGCAAAAGTCCCATCAGGTTAACGTTCACATAGTGGGTGACTGAGAGTGGTAAATATCTCCACTTTCTTTCCTCTTATTAGCATATTCTACAGGGATGGTGGGAACTGACAAGGTGGTATTTGTACTTCAGGAATGTACAGAGTACACATTCCATATTATTTCCTGCTAATGACAGATAATTATTGAGCTTTGTATGTACCTAGTTTAAGGTGAATATCTTGATATCTGACTCTTCAGATTTTCTAAGCTTTGTTCAGGCCTTTCTAAATCTACTGCAGCAGCAGTCAAAAAAGGATTATTGAACGAACTCAAATCAAATTCATTCTGGGTCAACTATAAATTTTGCACCAAAAAAGACCAAATATATCAACATATTATGACTGTATAATAGTTGAAGAAACTGATAAGACGACACATATTGTGGATAGCCATCTTGATGACCGGAAAACTGTACTTCATAAGGATACAGAGGCATGGTTCACTAAGTCATGTAACTACTAGTTGGGCAAATTACTACAAACACCAAAATTCTCTGATAACAAACAGTTTCGAAATTTTCCTAGCATTTCCAAGGTGTTTTTGGAGTGTTACTGGAAGTACAGTCCTTTGCCCAATGCCCAGCCTTACCGCATTTGTAACAAGAACCAGACAAGCTAGACCTGCCTCCTCCATGCTCAGCAGAAAAACCAGAACCGGAAATGGAACAATCTTTGGCCCAATGTCCTGCCTTGCCGCATTTAAAGCAGGAAGATACAGATAAACCAGACGATCCTCCAGACTCAGCAGGAGACTGGGAAAAGGAACAATCTTTTGCCCAATGCCCTTCCTTGCCACATTTAAAGCAGGAAGATCCAGATTTTACACTCAAGTCATTCGTGTTATTATAGACGTTGCAATTGGAGACATTTGCTGGAGGACCAACTGGTACAGTGTTACCATTGCACCACTTAAAGAAGCCACAAGTACTTGCCTGTTCAACAAAAGACGCAAGTAGCTTTATTGGATATAATCGTGCATATGTCATCTCCAATGTCTTTTAGTTTTCAATTCTATCGTCTTATGATGTTGAATATTTAATCAAGACGAAATCTAACCTTCTTAGCCTGGGATGCAAACATAACTACTATGTCATTACACTAAAGAGGCAACTATATATATATATATATATATATTGAATTAAAAAAAAAACTATATATATATATATATATATTTTTTGATCATGAAATACAGAAACTTGGTTATTGAATTGACAGATTGTGTAAATGAAATGTTTAAGAACAAGAAAAGGAGCTTTCATATTAGAAGCACCTGGTTTGCAGGACAACGATAGAACTGTTGGCCAACATTCTTTCCCGTTTTTGCAGTTAGAACCAAGCAAGTTCCAGCACCACATGGACAGAGAAGATCTGGGACTGCAAAATTAGGCGCATAATTTGGGGGACTACTCAAAGATGATGAATTTATGACAGAAGAAGCATTGTCGCACCACTCAAAGAAGCCACATCCCCCATTTTCCTGCGAAAATATAGAGATTGTAACTTGTTGACAATTGACAATCAATGACGAGTAAAAATCCCCTCAATCCACAGACATACATACCCTCAATGAAACTTGGACATGATTGTTGGACCTAAGAAGTGGGTTACACAAGCTCACATATGAATCACTCTCGCACTGAAGCTGAGGAGACGTAATAATGTCAAAGTGTACCTCTATGTTAACCTACCTGTCTAACAGGGCATTTGTAGAATTTGCGTCCGCGATTCCTCTCAGTATTTGCAGTGAAAACCACACAACTCCCCAATCCGCAAGCACACTTCTTCTCAGGAACTGACGGCTCAGATTCACCGAAATGAACCGCACCACCAGCGCCGTTTGATTTAAAGTGACCAGATTGAGAAGCAACGGTATTGATCATCTGTTGCCACACAACACTTTTGCTCCCTCTCAGAGCAGCAAGGTATGGTCCCTCCTCCTCGTTCCTCCGATCTTCAGTGGAATCAACGGCAGTGACACGGCGGCGCTTGGTTGAGGAGAGGGCTTTTGCCTCGGCTTCAGCAATTTGAGAGAGAAAGTCATCGTCGTCGCCGTCGTGAATGTCGATTAGTGGTCCGCTTGTGGTCTCTGTTCTTTTCATCTTCTCGCGCGCGCACGCACTCTTCGTTTAGACAAAATTCGTTTTAAATTGAAATAGAATGAAGAGTGCGATTATTATTATTATTATTATTATTGTTATTATTATTATTATTATTATTATTATCTTTTTAATTTTTTGTAATTTTAAATAATTAGAAGAGTATTTTATAGAATTAACAAATCTAATTTTTGTCTAAATTAATTTTAACAAAAAATATTTAGACAAAATTGGGTTCTCTATTAGAATAATTTAATAAAATTTTATCATAATTTTTAAAATTTTTAATATTATAAACTAATTTAAAATAATATGACTACTTTTTAAAAAAAAGGTAAACTTTTAATGAAAATTTTATATTTTGCCTAACAATAAAATATTTTTTGAGAAGTTTTTATAATTTTAATGTTTTTATTTATTAATATATAATTAGAAAATATTAAATTTTAACTTAATTCAATTTTAGTAATTATTTGGGAATTGAGTTGATTTTAATTGAATTAAATTGTAAGTTTGTATGTACTTATATTTTGCATATTTAAAATTTTAAAATCTTTAAATAAATTATTTAATGGATTAAATAATTTAATATGTAAAGTGAAGTTTATCCAAAGTTTATGATTAGTAAAAAAAAAATCAAAATCAATAACGAACAAGACATTTGAATTTTCTCTTATTATATGCAGAAACATTTGGTAAATATTACTACTCGAAAATAATATAAATAATAAAATATATGAAGATTTTTAAATAACATTTTCTTTACTTAAAAAATTAATTAAAATTATTAATTATTGATTTTTCTTCCATTAGAGATGACAAATAAGTCTAGACCTGACCCAACCTACCTCAGTTAGGTTCGAAATCAGCATACTAGGCCTGGTTTGACATGATTCCAAGCTGCGCCTTAATCCCATTTTTTTCTGAAATTGAGCCTCGGGTTGCCAGGCCCAACATATCACGAGGCCCAACCTAATGAAAAAACATGTTTTTTTTAAACGACGTCGTTTTGTATTTTTAGTTTAAAAAAATTTAGATTGAGGCTGAGCTTAGATCGAACCCATTGTCATCCTTATTTACGTACTCATTAATATTATAAATAATAAAATATGAACATTGTAAATAAGAATTTCTTTATTAGGTCAGTATGAGTCCGGGCCAGCATTTGGAGATCGGGCCAGACTCGGGCCAAATCTATTGTCGTCCTTATCCACGTACTCATTAATATCATAAATAATGAAATATAAAAATTTTAAATAAAATATCGATTATTATTCATAGGATATTGTTAGGATATATTATATATATATCCTTTTGTTTTGGCATTTTATTTATTTTAATTGGACATACAAAATTCATTATCTTGTTAAAGTGTTGGAGCTGAAGTGAAACTGTGGCATTTGGATTTAAGTGGGACTGTTTATTGAGATGATTGTGGTTTAAATGGATACGAAGAGATCTGCATATTATTTTCCTAGTGGAGTGAGAAGTCTTCTTGAATAAAAAGACATGTGAGTGCAGACTCTATGAGGTGGTGTTGATTTTCGGCTGAGAGGGGGTCACGTGTATTGTGTATTTTGTGGGTGTGAT
The DNA here is from genome assembly GCA_027575705.1 of Erythroxylum echinodendron. Classification (NCBI taxonomy): domain Eukaryota; kingdom Viridiplantae; phylum Streptophyta; class Magnoliopsida; order Malpighiales; family Erythroxylaceae; genus Erythroxylum; species Erythroxylum echinodendron. The sequence continues at coordinate 22,123 of JANZXR010000048.1, read as the reverse complement.
TTTCGGGATAGCAGAGTTCTTTGTGGTGTTGCTATCTTTTCGTTTTTTTTTGCTTCTTCACTGTGGTAACTGCTGGCTGCGACACCAAGGTAGAGTGGGTGACGCAATTTTCTGAAAGTGGAGATTCACGTAATTTTCATTCTTTTGGAGGGTGGTCTATGCTCTTTAAATGTGTGAGGTTTTATTGGAGAGTTGAACAACGTGGGGTGTGTGAGTGTGTTTAAAAGTGCAGTGGGTGTTAAAAGAAAAAAAAAACAAAAGGTGCGGCAGTGATTGAACTTATGTGGCTTTTGGTGTCTTGCAATTAAATGGGTTTTATCGTGTGTGTGTGGGGCATTGAAGTGAAGTGATTAAATTGTTCAGTGAAAGAGTGAGGACAGTAGTGTGCATGTTGGAGACGTGAAAGGTGAATATTATGAGTGATGATATAGATGCTGCGGTGAAGGGAGCCTCGATGTGGTGATTGAAATTTTGCTACGATTAAGTGACTTAGCACATCAGTCTCTTCAAGATATCTTTATCTGGATTGTGCCATGTTTTTGTGAGAAAACACAGTGGGTCTTCGACATAGGAAAGTCTTCCTTTTTATTTCAAGTATTTTATTGTTCAGTTCTTATTTGGTTAAATACTTGAGTTATTTTTATTGATTGTTGATTGAGTGAAAGTAGTTAGAAAAAAATCCTCTGACGAGGTTAGTACGAGTCGGTCGTACTATTGGGTGTGAAATTCTTTCACGGGAAGTGAGGTTGAGTGATAGTGTCAAGGGTTGAGTGGTGTCGGCTCAATAAAGCCTTGAGTAATTCTATTGTACTTTCGTGAAAGTGATTAAGCTGGGTGAGGGCCCCGCAGATGTAGGCAAGAAGTGCCGAACTGCGTTACCAAATTTTGGTGTTTCTTTTATCTCGGTTCAGCTTGTTTTTATTTTATTGGTGGCAAAGAAATTTGTGGCACGTTTGCGAATTAATTAACTCCCTTCAGTTTTTCATATCTCTCGTTCTATTTGATAGAGAAATAGAAAATTCAAGACCAATGATAGTGAGAAAAGGAATAACAGAATTCTGTTTTGATAACTTGTACTACTGTCTTGTAATTTGTACAATAGTCCTTAGATAGGTCATAGTTTATTATAGCATGTATTTATTTCCTTCCTGATGATTGAATGCATAGAGCTTCTGGTTTATCATTTCTCACCTTTCTGCTCTCATACACCCTGATACCATTATACTTTATCGTCATTTTCTCACTTGGTATCAGAGCTAATCCTTCAAAATGAGTGACCTTGGCTTTACATTCTCCTCATCACTATTCTTTGTCACAAATTTTAGCTTCATTATACCCACAAAATTGGAGTGGAATAACTGTAGAGTCTGGCGAGCCCAAGTTGTACCACCCATTCAGGCAATTGATCTTTGAAGGATTAATTGATGGAAGCAGACCATGTCCAAACATTTCATCACCCAAGTCTTGAATCTGCAAAAAATGTAAGCCTTCCCAACCCAATCTTTCTAATGTGGAGAAAACGAGATCAGACGTTACTAGTTGGCTTCTGTGCACTCTATCAGAAGGAATCTTAAAGAAAATTTCAGGTTGCAACTCGTCGTATGAGTTGTGGTCATCTCTTGAGCAACTGTATGAGGCACAGTCACAGTCTCAGATTCTCCATCTCAAAATACAGCTGCAAAATACAAGGAAGGGACAACACACGGTAACAGATTACTTTGACAAAATGAAAAATATAGCAGATAAGCTAGCGCTTGCTAGATACCAAGTTCTAGAAACTGAGCTGTTTTTCAGATCCTTGGAGGCTTGGGCATCGAGTTCGAGACAGTAGCGTCAATAGCCACCTCACTCAGAGAAGTACCAAACTTACAAGAAACATTTACTCTGATTTTGAATCATGAAGCCAGACTCGTTAGAATGCATACCAACTCATCTATAGAGATGCAAAACAATCTGTCAGTGCAAGTTGCATTTAACAACAATCAGATGAACTTTTATCCTCACTCTGGTCAGAATCAATGAAATCGTGGAATAGGAAAATCCAGAAAATCAAGTGGCAGAGGAAATGTAGGAATTAAACGAACTTGTCAAGTATGCCTTAATTATGGACACTCAGCCAACGATTGTTGGTACAGGTTTGATTTACTCTCTCAAACTCTTTTACTGAAACTAATTAGAACCAGAAAAATACTTAATTTTTTGCACCAAACTCAAGCCACCAAAACACTTCTCCTAGCTATCCTCAATCTGATTACTCAAGTGACAGTAACTGATACATAGACAATGGAGCAACCAGCCACATTACAAATGACCTAAACAACCTAAGTTCTAATTTAGAATATCGTGAACTAGAAAAAATCATGGTTGGAAATGGACAACCTCTACAGATAACACACTTTGGTAAAGTTTTCCCGAACTCAGTTTCTCTCAATAATGTACTTGTGGTTCCTGGAATTACCAAAAATTTACTAAGTGTGTCGAAACTGATTAACGATTCTGGCTACTCTGTGACATTTCATGGAAAATTTTACCTAATAAAAGACAAGAGGGGGAAGGACCTACTCAGAGGAATAGCTTATCTGGTCTCTATAGGATTAAAGTTCGCAGAAACCAATAATGCCAACTTAGAACCAGGTTTCGTGACAAAACCACTCTATTTTTTTTCCAAAAAGTTGCATTGCAACATATAAATACTCAATGTTGTGCTCAATCCTCTGAAATTGTCCAATAAAATACTGATTTGTCCAAAAACCCAGTCTATATGGCAGTCAATTAATTCAAATGAAAAGCCAAGTTCGTCAAAACAAACCTCTCATGTGTCCAACATAAACATTATTCATAGAAAGTTAGGACATCCAAATGCAGACACTATGAGAATCATTCTAAGCTCTAACTCAATTACACCTAAGATCAGTGGACATAACTACAAAGTCAGTTTTTGTGAAGTATGTCAATATGGAAAACTCCATGAACTACATTATCTAACCTCTAAACTTAAAACGTGAAATTGTATATGTTGATTTTGGGGACCAGCACCCATACCTGGAACCAATGAGGCTAGATACTATGTCAATTTCCTAAATGATTTCAACAAATTCACTTGGATCTATCCCATTTCTCATAAATCTCAAGCTCTAGGCACTTTTAGAACCTTCAAAACTTTGGTTGAAAAACAAACTGGGTGTGTGATTTGAACCCTTTAGGCTAATATGGGACTTGACTTCATTCCATTCACGACCTACCTCAAAACTGTTAGCATCAACCACAGACTTACCTGTCCTCATACTCACTATCAAAATGGAAAAATTGAGTGTAAACATAGGCACATCACAGAAACAAAACTCACCTTGCTTGATTACTGGTGTGAAGTTGTGTACACTGCCACATATTTAATAAATCAACTTCCCACACCAACTCTGGACAACATGTCACCATTCAAAAAACTTACACACATGAAACCTGACTATAACTTTTGTAAGACTTTTCGTTGTGCTTGCTACCCAAACTTGAAACCTTACAATCGTTCAATTTCCATACTAGCTTTTGTGTCTTTATTAGATATAGTCCTCAACATAAAGGTTATTACTGTTTACATAGATCAAGGAGAATATATATTGCCCAAGATATGTATTCAATGAAGAAAATTTTCCTTTTCGAACCATGTTTCCTTCTCATATTTCCAAGTCCAACATATCAGTTGAGTTACTAACTACCCAGTTTTTGTCCATACCACTCACTAAATTTATCATTCAATGTGAACACAATCTGCAAAGACCAACATTAGCATTCTCACCAAGTGGACTACCTCCAACTCCTCATCCTACTTAAAATCACCATCAACCCATCATCACGTCAGAAGCACCTAAACCACAGTCCATTCCTCTTCATAATACTGGATTCAGTACTATTCCTATTGTTAAGTTGTCAATTTTGTACTAATTTTAGGATAAATTTCATTAATGTGTTGAAATTATTGTGCGAAATTGATGGACTTGTCTCTAAATTGTTCTCAGGTGGTTTTCAACACATGGAAGATGAAATTGGATCAAAACGATGTAAATAAAAGAAAGACAAAATGAATTCCCAACTAATAGAAAAATAGATGACTAAATATAGGCACATGTAAGGAAAAAACCTATTTGCAGAATCTAATCTTAAATCAGATTCGATTCATCCACAATTTTTATGATTTTGAAATTCAAATGTTGCCTTATGGATGGGGATTTACAACCTGAAGATCTAGAGGATGGTATCTACTAAAGATTATGAGAGGATGGAAGAGAGAGAGGATCGAAAATGATTAAAAACATTCACTGTTCACAAAACACTGTTCACACAAAACCTAAGCTTTTGTTTTCACATTTCTGCAGCTTCTTTTCTTTTCTTTTATGGTTTTTGGCTAGAATTTTCATAATTTTCATAAAGGACCAGGGATGGAGACCTTATCTTTTGTTATTATTCTATTTGTTCTTACTTTTGTTATAAGTAGCTAAACTTTTCTTCTTGGTTGAAGGGAACCGTGTTATCTAGTATGGTGAGATTCTAAATAATGTTTCTTTCATTGATGGATATTAAGTGTCATAGGATTTATTTTTCATGATTAAATTGATTGATTTCTAGGGTACATAACTAGGAATTGATTTGATTAATTTATAGCTAGATTAGTAGGATATGACGTTCAATCCTGCTAATCACAAGAAGCAATTAGGATTATCATCTTTACGTTAAAGTTGAAAATTCTAAGAAGACGCTTAACTAGATTAAATGCATGTCGTACACATATTGTCTTGTTCATTGATTTCTTAGTTCTTAAAGTTATTAATCAATTAAACTTAAGATCCTATCTAAGTTGTTGACTAATATGAATGTTTAGAATACATGTTTCTATTCATTTAATCTTAAAAGAAAACAACCCCAATGAATGTTTGTTAATAGACTGAGTTTTATATCGAAGATCCATATTAGTTTGATAACGTCAGTGACCCGAAACCAAGGTTTGTTTACTGGATTTTCATATTTTCATATTTTTGTTATTTTTCAATTTTAGCCTTTTTAATTCTTTTAATTTACGTCAATTCAAAACCCCCATTTCATTTTTAACTTGTTTAACATTTTCCGTTAAAGTTCTTAATGGGAACGATCTCAACTCTTCACTAACTACATTTTTATTACTAAAGTTAGTATTAATTTAGTTGTAGGCGACAATAGTACGAAATTTTAGCGCCGTTTTTGGGAAAATTTATAACGGTTTATGTATGTTATACAAGTAGACAAAACAACTTAGCCACAATTTGATTCAGAGATTGAGAAGACAGCCAAAAAACTACAAAAATAGACGAAACACGCGTAGAAATTGGAAAGAACGGCTGCGAATCGTACTCTTCGTGGACTAACCGTGCCCACAGACGCTCAATAGCCCCACTACATCAATTTTCCAAATTTAGGTGATAACAATACTTTTGAATTAAAATTTGGGTTGATTCATTTATTACCTATTTTCAAGGGTTTACCGGGAGAAGATCCTTACAAACATTTGAAGGAGTTAGACATAGTTTGTATGGGAATGAAGCCAACAAATGTGAACGAAGAACAAATCAAACTAAGGGCTTTTCCTTTTTCTTTCAAGGATGATGTTCAAGATTGGTTGTACTATTCAGTCAGCGAAAATGTGCAAACATGGGCTGAAATGAAGAAACTTTTCTTTGAAAAGTATTTTCCAGCATCGAGAGATGCTAACATTCGGAAAGAAATTTGTGGCATTCGACAACACACGGGGGAGACTCTTTACGAATATTAGGAAAGATTTAAGAAACTTTGTGCGAGCTGCCTCATCACCAAATAACTGACCAGTTGTTGATTCAATATTTTTATGAAGGTCTTTTGCTCACAGATAGGAGTATGATGGATGCTGCAATCGGTGGAGCTCTAGTTGACAAAACACCGAAAATCGCAAGGGAATTAATAGCGAATATGGCTTCCAATACACAATAATTTGGGATCTGTTCTGGCCATAGTTCCAAACACGTCAATGAAGTGAATGTGACAGCATTGGAGAAAAGATTGGACAACCTTACATCTTTGGTGCGACAACTTGCGGTTACAAAGAAAGACAAAACAAAGGTATGTGGAATTTGTTCAATGTTAGGACACCCTACTAACACATGTCCTTATTTGTAGGAAGAAAACGCAGAACAGGTGAATGCTGTAGCATGTTTTGCTGGACCAAGTCAGAGAAAGTATGACTCATTTTTCCAATACCTACAATCTGGGTTGGCGAGATCATCTGAATTTACATTATACAAACCCACAAGGATAGCAAAATACAACAAATTTCTAGTAATTTAGACAACCATATATGCCTAGACAATCTCAACAAATGACATCCAAGCCCAAAGGTAAGTTTTCCTTGGAATATAGAGTTCAATCTTTGGCCACTAACATCTTGATGTTTCAACGGGATACTTAAGCTAGTATCTGAAGCCTTAAAAATCAAATGAGCCAAATGGTAACTGCCATTAATAGATTAGAGGCACAAAGCTCTGGAAATTTCCCAGCCCAATCAAAAATTAATCCCAAACATAGTGCTAAAGCTATCACATTATAGAGTGGGAAGGAATTGAAGGATCCACCACCGAAAATCTCTAAGAGAGGAATTGAGGAAGAAGCAACGAAGGAGACAGCCGAACAGCAAGAAAAAAACACAGAAAAGCCTGAAAAATCTAGTTGTGCAGGCCCCTTTTCCTAGTAGATTCAACAAGGGAAGGAAGAAGGAGCAAGAGAAGGAAATATAGGATACTTTCAAGAAAGTCCAAGTAAATATTTCTTTACTTGATGCAAAAAAGCGGATTCCACATTATGTTAAATTCCTTAGGGAACTTTGCACTTCAAAACGAAAATTAAAATTTGATGAGAAAGTGCAATTGAGGGAGAATGTTTTAGTTACTTTGCAGAAGAAAAAGCTTCCACCTAAGTGTTAAGACTTTGGTATGTTCACTATTCCATGTAAAATTGGTGATTTGAGAATTGAAAAAGCTATGTTAGATTTGGGTGCTTCTATAAATGTGATGCCTTATGATGTTTATAAATCTTTAAATGTGGGACTTCTCAAGGAAACTAATGCAGTGATTCAATTAGTGGATCGTTCAAATGCTTATCCAAAGGGTGTTTTAGATGACGTTTTAGTTCAAGTGGGAGATATGCTTTTTCTAACTAATTTTTATATTTTGCAAATGGGGAGTGATGATGTATCTTCTTCAACCCCAATTTTGTTTGGAAGGCCATTCTTAAAAATCATAAGAATGAAAATTGATGTTCATTATGGGTTATTGACTATGGAATTTGATGGTGAACTAATTAAATTCAATATTTACAATGACATAAAAATTCTAGATGATGAACAACCTAGGTGCAGGAAAATTCACTATTGAGTGGAAGAGATACACTTGAAACACTCTTCGAGATGGGAGACACATCACAGTGGTAAGCCATGAAGAACTCGTTACTACCCAACAACAAATTGGAGGTGTTGTTTTGTAAATTAGAGAAATCTAATCAGTTGGAGAAAGGCATTGGCCGAAAAGACGAGTGGACATTAGAGTATGAAGGCGAAACAATGAAGTTCCACTCATCAGAAGTCTTGGAGCATTGTACTGAGAAGGAGTTGACTTCGAGGGAAATTGCTCCAAGCTCCTCATGAAGTTTGAGCATGCTATCTATTAGGCCCAAGCATCCATTTGATAATGGATGATGTACATATGCCAAGGGTTAAGCTTATGACCTTAAATAAGCGCTTGACGAGAGGCAACTCATCTGTATTCCTTTCTTTTGTGTGTTTTTCTCTTTTATTCATATCTTTTGGGTGTTTGCTATGAGTGTTTTACTTGTTTTCTTTGGTTTGTTTTGTTTGTAGGTGTTTGAAAGGAAGCTACAATCTTTCACTTCAACACTGCTATCTGTGTTTTCAAAGCTGCAATCATTCATTTCAAAGTTTCATTTCATGTATTCTTTTGTGCTTTTATTGTTTTTGGACATTAAGGACAATGTTGGTCTAGGTGTGGCGGAAAGATTGGAATACATGTGTGTGACTATGTAGTCTTGCTTTTCTTTGATTTTATTTTCTTTAAATTTTTCTGTTCTTTGCATGCTTGTGTTGTGTGTTGTGCCATGAAGCTCTGTCATATTAGTTTGGATGAGATTAAGGGTGTGCATGAAATTAAACTGGGCTATGTGAGTCTAAGGTGAACCATGCTGATTAATCGCAATAACTGGTCTTATACAATTAGTCAAAGTTTAACATTTGAGTGAGTAGGTAATATGTAAAATTAAGGTGAATTCTTGAATTAAACCTCTTGTTAGCGAATTTGAGCCCTAATGACATCATTTTTATGTCATTCTATATTCTTAATGTGTGATTATCTTCTAAGGTAAATTTTTCTCTAGAACTTGCTTGGAATCGACTTAAGACCACATCTATACATGCATGTACAAAAGTGATAAAGGTTATCTTTGTTTTAACCCTTTATCTTAAAAAGCCAACCTAATTTAATATCCTTTGTCAAACTTTTTGAGATAAAATGTTTTTCTTCATAAACCCACAACAAGCAACTTAAACCTCTCCTATCTTTACCCATCATAAATGTAAGTAGGCATTCTAACCACAAATTATGTTACACTTATTTGGAGAGATATGGAAAGCAAGGAAAAGAAAAAGATGAAGGAAATTGAAGAGGTTTAGTTTTGAATTATGTGTTTACTACTTTCATAAAAAATAGAAAAAAAGAAGAAAAGAAGAAACAAACAAAAAAACAAAAGAAAAATAGAAAAATATACAGTAGTAAAAAAATATTTGAAGTAATTTACCTATGTATAATAATGTTGTTGACCACTTTGCAATTAAAATTGTGTCTCCATGAGTGGTTAGGTGCTTTACTAATGTTTATGATTTTTGCCCTTTTCCATTTATCAATCCTTACCTTGACCTATAGCAATACAACCTTGAAAAGTCCTTTTGATTTGTGCATGTTTGTATTTCAAGTGGTGAAGAGTTGGTGAAAAAGCAAGCATATGGTAGAATATTTGCATTAAAAGATTTTGAGTGAAACACTTTAGCCTTAAACACTTGAGCGTAAAAAGAGAAATATGTTAGAAGAATTTACCTTGGTTTCATACTTGCCTTTGAACAAAGAATGTTTAATTTGACTTTTTTTATTTGTATCGGTAAAAAGTGATTATCATGTATGTTTCAACCTAAGTCTTACTGGCTCAAGTTTAGTGGACTGTGTGCACTTAATCTTATGAAGGACGAATTGATAAAGTATAATGGTTTGGTATATTGGCTCGAGGGTGAGCAAAGGTTTGGTGTAGGGGAATTTGTTAAGTTATTAATTTTGTACTAACTTTGGGATAAATTTCTTTAATGTGTTGAAATTATTGTGCAAAATTGATGGACTTGTTTCTAAATTGTTCTCAGGTGGTTTTCAACACATGGAAGATGAAATTGGATCAAAAAGATGGAAATAAAAGAAAGAAAAAACAAATTCCCAGCTAGCAGAAAAATAGATGACTAAGCGTGGGTGCGCACAAGGGAAAAACCTATCTGCATAATCTAATTTTAAATCAGATTCGATTCATCCAAAATCTTTATAATTTTGAAATTCAAATATTGCCTTATAGATAGAGATTTACGGCCTGAAGATCTGGAGGATGGTATCTGCTAAAGATTACAAGAGGATGGAAGAGAGAGAGGATCGAAAATGATTAAAAACATTCACCGTTCACAGAAAACACTGTTCATGCAGAACCTAAGCTTTTGTTTTCACATTTTTGCAGCTACTTTTCTTTTCTGGTTTTAGGCTAGAATTTTCATATTTTTCATAAAGGACCAGGGATGGAGACCTTATCTTTTGTTATTATTCTCTTTATTCTTACTTTTGTAATGAGTAGCTAAACTTTTCTTTATGGTTGAAGGGAACCGTGTTATCATCTAGTATGGCGAGATTCTAAATAAAGTTTCTTTCATTGATGGATATTAAATGTCTTCTGATTTTTTTTTTCATGATTGAATTCATTGATTTCTAGGGTGCGCAATTAGGAATTGATTTTTTTAATTTATAGCTAGATTAGTAGGATATGACGTTCAGTCTTGCTAATTACAAGTAGCAATTAGGATTATCATCTTTACATTAAAGTTGGAAATTCTAAGAAGATGCTTAACTAGATTAAATACATGTCGTACATGTGTTGTCTTGTTCATTGGTTTCTTAGTTCTTAAAACTATTAATCAATTAAACTTAAGATCGTATCTAAGTTGTTAACTAATAAGAATGTTTAGAATGCATGTTTCTATTTATTTAATCTTAAGAGAAAACAACCCCCAATTAATGTTTGTTAATGGACTGAGTTTTATATCAAGGATCCATATTAGTTTGATAACGTCGGTGACTTGAACCAAGGTTTGTTTACTGAATTTTCATATTTTTTATTTTTTAATTTCAGCCTTCTTAATTCTTTTAATTTACGTCAATTCAAAACCCCTATTTTGTTTTCAACTTGTTTAACATTTCCCGTTAAAGTTCCCACTCAACTCTTCACTAACTACATTTTTATTGCTAGAGTTAGTATTAATGTTCCTAACAATGGTCATCCCATAAAGTAAGAGGTGAAAATGTTCCTAACAATGTTCATCCCATGCTTATTCGTGCCAAAGATAGGATCTTTAAATCGAAAACATACCTCACCCAAAATAGTGAAAATATCAACAAAACATTGGTTCCCATAACAGTTGAAGTAGCCTTATCCAAACCTGAGTGGAAGGTAACCATACAAGAGCAATACCAAGCTCTTATGAAAAGCAGGACATGGTCATTAGTACCTAAACAGAGTAACAAGAAAATTGTTGCATGCAAATGGATTCTTAAAGTGAAGATGAACTCATATGGAACTGTATCAAGACATAAGGCCAGACTTGTGGCAAGGGTTTCTCCAAAATGTAGGAGTAAATTAATTTGAAACCTTTAGTCCTGTGGTAAAATTCAGCACCATAAGGTTTATCCTTAGTCTTGCCGCGACAATGGATTGGAGTTTTAGACAAATTGACATTAACAATGCCTTTTAACTGGTGAACTCGAGGGAAAAGTACTTATGGAACAACCTGATGGTTTCCAAGACAAATTACTACCAAATCATATTTGGCACCTACATAAAGCCATCTATGGCATGAAATAAGCACTATGTGCCTGGTTCCAAAAACTCAAGGAAGCCTTGTTGGAATGGAAGTTTGTAAATTCAAAATGTGATATGTCCATGCTCTACCATTATGAAGAAAACAACATTGTCATCCTTCTCATTTATGTTGATGACATCATTGTCACTGGAAATAATACCACTCTCATTGAGCATATCATTTCAAGTTTAAAGTCTAGGTTTGCACTCAAAGACCTTGGTGAACTTTCCTATTTTCTGGGGATTGAAGTTGATAGCACATAAGGCTCTATACATATCTCACAAACAAGGTACATTCTGGACATCTTAAGGCAGACACACATGCTTAACTCTAAACAGTGCCCAACGCCAATGATCATAGGCGACAAGTTTGTGAAAGAAGGAGGAAAACTAATGCAAAACTCAACCATTTATAGAAATGTCATTGGCAGTCTCCAGTATGCCACAATTACATATGCAGATATTACATACGCGATACACAAGATGAGTCAGTTCATGCAATCACCTTTAGAGGACCATTGGCAAGGAATAAAATGTATCCTACGATATTTGAAAGGAACATATGAAGTAGTATTATGTTACACTACTGAAAAGGAGTCAGGATTACATAGTTTTACAGATGCTGATTGGGATACTGATCCAGATAACAGAAAATCTACAGGACGTTATCTAATAATGTTCAATAACAATCCAGTTGCTTGGAGCTCTAAGAAGCAGCAAGGTGTATCACAATCCAGCACTGAAAGTGAATATCGAACACTTTCCCAAGGATGTGCAGAAATGATATAGTTCAGATCACTCATGAAGGAATTAAAAATCAGTACACAAAAAACTGCAACCCTATAGTGTGACAACAAGAGTGCTATACTTCCCTCCCATAATCCAATCTTGCACAGTAAATCCAAACACATTGAAGTTGACGTTCATTTAATCCATGACATGGTCAACAATGGAGAAATCATAGTTGAATATATACCTTCATTTGAACAACCAGCAGATATATTTATTAAGGCTATCTCTTCTCAGCAATTCGAATATATGAGAAACAAACTGAAACTTCATATGAAGTTTAATTTGAGGGGGAATGTTAGAGAAACAGAAAATCGAAGACCAATGAATCCAAGACAAGTGGTGGACCATAGTAAGGAAAGGAATAACATAATTTTGTTTTGATAACTTGTACTACTATCTTGTAATTTGTACGATAGTCCTTAGATAGGTCATAGTTTGTTACAACATGTATTTATTTTCTTCCTAATGACTAAATATGCAGAGCTTCTCATTTATCATTTTTCACCTTTCTACTCTCATACACCCTGACACCAGTATACTCTGTCATCATTTTCTCACTCTATTTACCTTGTCATCCAACGACACGTCGTCCACCGCCATTGCTGTGTTTTTATCTTAGTTTTAACTTCTTTTTGCTTTTAGTACAAGTTCGTCCATAAAATGGTGGTTTAGTTCTAGGTCCAAGCTTTAGCTATAGCTTTAGAAGAAGATGTTGGCCCCTTTATACACTTACCGATTTTGACAGGGAGAGAAGCATCCAGTATCGAGGCTTGAGGAACTTGGAGTTTAAACCGATGAGAACTTAGTGACTTGGTCTACGAGTCTGTTGGGCTTAGGCTATGAATTCTTAATCGAAAGTCCAAGGTCCATAATAGTAGGAATTTGGGTCTGAGAATGAGCCCTAAGTTCTATATTTCATTCAAACTAGCTAATCATGAAAGGAAAAAAATTAAATTTGTTCTGGAATTTGGTCTTAAATGTATTTTGATTTTTTAATTTTTATTAGTTTATCCTAAAAACTATTTTTTATTAAATTAAATTGTTAGTTGATATCAAAGTAAAAATTTAAAGTTGATTTACAGAAAAATTAAAAATTAAAAAACTCAAAATACATTTAAAAGTATTTTTATAATAAATTTAAACAATTTTCAATTAAAAGATAGAACGAATGTGGTATATCATATATGTCAATAATTTGGTAAATACCTGGGTTACAAACATAAATGCACTATTTCCAATATTGTATTTATTGGTTTTAACATTGTTGGTATAAGATAAGAATAAGGGATGGCGGTGACCAAGTCGCACAGGGCCAAACCAAGCCTTAGCTTTGCTGCAGTCCTACTTGATCTTGGCCAAATTATTTTTTAAAAATTTAAAATATCAAAAAGACGTCGTTTTTCTATTACTTGTTGAGTCTAAGGTCAGGCATCCAATTAATCCAAGCCCAAGGCTAGCTTAATCCAGGCTTGACTCGTTAATCTTGGGCCAATAAGGGGAGGGGGAGGGCTGTATTGCCATCTCTAATAAGTATATAAGGAAAAGACTAATGAATACAAACTTAGATTAGCAAAATGTTTACTGGCGCTTTAATGGATTATTCAAACCTCCATAATTTGTATGCAAATGATTTGACCAATTTTGAGATAGTTAGTCATGACAAGGATTAATAAACATGTTATTATTTAGGGATTAATTACTAAAAAACTGTTGAAAATTTTCATTTCGACATTAGTTTTACTTTTCATGAAAGAATTCACCAGCTTAAAAAAAATAGTTACAACACATTATAAAAATTATATACTAATTTTTATTATTATATTTGACAATACACAAATGAACAAAAAGCAACTTTACATGACATGATTGTGTTAGTTACGAGTTTGATGTAATATGGCATAATCATGTCAAAGAGATAAAATAACAAATACCAATATTTTAAAAATCGAGCTAATTAAATCAGCTTAACAGTAAAAATTTTGAATCATTTAATTTTTTGATTCAATTTTTAACTTTTTAGTTTGATTTTATTTAACAATCTTTGTTTTTAAAAACCGATTAGTTTTTATAAACAAAAATAAATATATTATTTTTTATTTAACATGCTCTTTTTTAATTAAGTTTTAAATTTTTTGATAAATAAGAGTAGTCTTTTTCAATTATTTTTTAAAATCTTTAATTTTATTCAATTTTTAACCGATGGGTAAATACTGATTGAACATTTTAAACTTTAAACTTCTTATCTTATTAGTTTAACTTTCAGTTTGGTATTTAAAATATTGATAAATATTGACGTGTTACCTTAATATTATTTAGGCAAATTTTCAATAACTAATCCTTTTACTTATTATATTTTATTTTAAAACAGGTGTAAAATTTGGTAGATATATATTTTATAAATTCAGTTTTCTATTACAAAAAGAAGGAAAAACAACTTGTAATTGTAAAGGGAATAACAGTAAATGATAATACATTAACGTCATATTTATCATACTTCAAATAAATATAAAGTAATAACAAATTAATTATACCACAGGTAGGATAAGGATGAGGTTGAAATTGAAGAGAGGCCAAAGCACCATTGCAGAATCATCTTATTAATTACAGAGTTGATACACCGAACGTTGATAATCGGACTGCCCTATAAAGTCTAATTCGTATAAAAGAATCCGCCGACATGATCCTTAAAAGGAGTTGGCAGCGTGTCCTTGTCCTAAGCTAAACGTGGCGATACTCTATTGGCCATACTGACGTTGACGTAATCACGCGTAAAATTTTTAGGCAATTTTAGAAACAATAAAGAAAAGAAAATCCCCCATTTTTCACCTATAAATGGCCTTATCCGATAACATTGTAACATTCTTCGGTTTCAATATCCGTTTAGTGTTTCGTGTTCTTTGTAGCCGCCATTAAGCTAAGTCTTCCTTTTCCCATTTGAGTTTCTAATCTTCCAATCATCTCTTTGATTTCTCTGTTCGATTTGATGATAGCTCCGTAGCTTGATCTAGGGTTTCGGATCCGAGGTGCTGCTTGGCGTTTGTTTAGTCTTGATCTTAAGTATCTGTATTCGCGAGAATTAGGATTTTTGTGATTGAAAAGCACCGATGTTTTTAGAATTTCTATGACGTACGCTATCCTTATACGTCGAATTCGAGTCCTCCACTCCTTCTCCGTTGTGTTTCTCTACTGGTTCTACGTCTTTTCATGAACTAAACAATCTCTGTTGGTTCACATCTGCAATTTTCGATCCATAATCTAAGCTAATCCTAATCCGATTAAGTTAATCCCTACACGTTAATTTCTTTTTTTGTTTTAGTTGATCTATCCTTGTGTTGGCTGGGAGGGATAAAATGCAGAGGCAAGCAACTAGCTCCACCTCAGATTCAGCGAAAATTGATGAGAAGAAGAGAAAGAGGATGATCTCGAATCGCGAATCAGCGAAGCGATCCAGAGCGAGGAAGCAGAAACTGATGGAGGACTACGTGAAAGAAGCCGACCAATTGAAGAGCGAGAACAATCAATTGAAGGAGAACATCAACAAACGCTCTCAATTTTATGTGCAAGTGGAGTCGGACAACAATGTATTGAAGGCTCAGGCTATGGAGTTGACCGATCGACTTCGTTCCTTGAACTCGGTGCTCCGTCATTTCGAGGATTTCAGTGGCTATGCTGTGGACATTCCCGAGATGGCTGATCCTTTACTCAAACCGTGGCAGCTTCCTTATCCAGGTCAACCCATTGTGGCTTCAGCTGATATGTTGCAGTAAGCAAACGTAGTCGTTTAATCTCTTTGTGACTCTAGGCAGTTATCCGTTGTTTGTCCGTAATGTCGGTGAGATCATTACTCCGTCCATGAATGTAACGTTAGCATTCTTTAGTACGTTATATGGTCGCTTTCTGTTAACGATGATATCATCTGAGTCTCAATGTATCAGTGATATTCTATGAATTGGTAAGCCAAAACTGTGGTTATGAAATGTTGGTTGGAATTGGCCCTCATGGGTTAATAAGATTGATCCATTTTTCATACTTATAAGATGGCTAGTTAGAAATTGATTAATTATGAAATGGGAGAAATTGTGCATGAATTTGAAGTCATGTATTAAACAAAAATGTTAATTCCAGGAAATTGTGACCAGATTTATTGGACGAACTTTTTAGTTGAACAAATGTGCAAGGGCCTGCATTGGAGCAAAAGTTTGCATGATTGTGGAATGGCGTGTTCTTCTGGGACAAAATTTTCAGTTGACATAAATGAAAGTCTGAGTAAAATTAGACCGAAGTTAAATTAAAACAAAAAATTTAAGGTTAAAAAAGTTCAATTGGTATTAGATAATTAAAATTTTTTAAAATACAATTGAAGAGATTATTGTTATCTTTAGGAAAAATTGAAGTTTAATTGGAAAAAGTTATTAAAAGAAAATTAATTAATTAATTTTGATTTATAAATAATAATTTACAAAATTGACTGGTTAATTAATAAATTGATTAAGTTTTTAATAACAACAACTATTAAAGTAAATTAAATTGAAAAGTTAAAAAATTAAATCAAAAAGTTAAATGATTAAAAATTTTTACGACTGAATCAAAAAATTAAATAATTCAAAATTTTTACGATTGAATCGATTGAATTTTTAATCATTAGTTAGTTTAATGTTTTGCAACCTCTAGCTACTAGTTTTATAACGAGGTCTAAGTTGGAGGCTCTCAAATTTTATTTTGTGACTATACACGTCATGATATATGAGAAATGCATCCTTACATATCTTACTATAATATTAGGAATGAAAAAATCTTTTAAAGCCTTTTATAAAGTTTGGGGATATTTTAATCTATTTTTTATTTTTCATGATATTCTTTTAAAAATTCTCCGCCTTAGTGGGAGTGGATCGGAGGGTTAGGTTGGGTAGAAATGGAATAAGATAAAAAGATTTCTCAGGAATGTTCCCCAGAGTCAAGCATTTGGATAACGCAGTTTGACCGTTGTACATTCATCTATTGGATAAATCTGATTTAGTGATTTTTGCATCTATTCTTCTAGAACCCTATCTTCCCCAGCCAAACCTCTCTGTCACTTTGATTCAAATCTCATCCAATCCAATGCCTACGCGCAAACTATTCTTACGAAAGCACAGAGCTATTTCGTGCGACGTTTCATTTTGTAACAGAGAGGGGGTCAAATTATGTTCCATTCAAACAATGCTTGCAAATCAATAAAATTGTTCCTCCTCAACAATCTTTTGAAGTAATTAAAATTATAAATCAACTCATGAAATTCAAAATATTAACTTTAACTGTTATAAATAAAAATAATACTTTTGTGGGATTTCTGTAATATGATTTACAAAATTATATTAATCATTTGCGAAATTATATAATTTTACTTAAGGATTTGCTTCACTGAGTAAAATTAAATCATTTGCAAAAGTCAAATAGTGATTTTCATTTTGTTACATTTTTTGTGATATATGAATCTTTTGTCACTTCGTATCTTCACTTAGATAACTTTAGATAGAACCTCAATAGTTAAAGTGAATAAGTAAGGAAAGAAAAGATCTCTCTTAATTTTTTTAGTTGATTTGATTAACCTAATTGGGCATCTATAAATTAGAATACTAAAGGAAGTCTAGGTTATACAATAATGTATCCATTTTATAAACTTCAGGGGATAATCAAACTCCTCTAGACATTATGAGTGTAAAGCTCCATTGAATATTATCAAAAGCCTTATAAAGGTCAACCTTCAGCACATAACTCTTAATGGGTCTTTGGGTTTCATAATACTTCAACAACTCTTCAATCATTAAATATGTTATCACTGATATTTCCTGGAATGAAAGCCCCTTGTGCTGTATAAGAGACTCTTTGAACCTATAAGCTATCAGCTTTGAGATGACATTGTTTGTTATGTTACAACAGGAAATTGGTCGGTAGTCATTCATAACACTAGGGACAAAGCAAAAAAAAAAAAGGTTTGTTCTATCTCTTTCAGCATTTTACCTCCATAAAAGAATTTCTGTACAAATTTTGTCACTAGCCCATCGTTAATAGCCTAAGTACTTTGAAAACAGTGAGCACTGAAACCATTTATCTCAGCAGATTCAGGTTCAAACTGAATAGATCCTCTTTAATATTTCCTGCCCTATTATTAGCCTTAATAGATTATCCTTTGTTTCTCTTACCAACTTTATGAAGCCCTCTTGTTCAGTAAGGAAATTAAAGAATTTAAAGTGCTTAACTTAACAGAGGAGTGGTTAGAACATAACAATCCTCCAAACTTGAAAATAAATCCAAGAAATGATGCATCTAGTCCAAGTGAACTAAAAATCCATTCAACTTCTTTCTTGTAAGCATTCTACCCAAAGTTACGAGGTACCAACTGGTACTGGCCAGCTAAACAACGGTATTCAATAGAATAGTACGATGCTAGAGATCAGTACTAGTCGTTACCGAACTTTTTATTTGATGCTTGTTGATATACATAACATCAGTTAAGTACCGAACAGATTCGAAAATTTTAAAAAATTGGAGGACCAATTTACAAAAAAGGAAAATAAATCAGATAACCCCAGATTATATTCAAGGCTAAATTCTCGGTTTGTGATAAAAAAATATTTCAATTCGTGATTTGTGGAAAAAAAAGCCGGGGTAAATGGAAATGCGGCAACTCGCCGGTGTGAATGGCAGGGTTAGTATCACCCCGCTGCGTTAGCTGACCCCGCCATTTTAATTGGTGGGGTAGACACGGTGGCTTCACCCCGCCAGGGTGTGTGGCGGGGTGAAGCCAAGGTGTTCATCCCGCCATATTGGTTGGCGACGTTATGGCGGGGTGGACACCATGCTGTCCACTTCCACCCAAATTTTAATTTTTTTATATTTAGTTTAATTTAGGGTTTTATTTTTTTTAAGGTTTTGTATTGTTTAGGGTTGTCTTTTTTTTAGCATTAAAAATTTTTATTTTAGGGTTAAGTTTTATTTAGGGTTTAGATCATTTATACAAATTAAATTTGAAGTACAAGTTTTAATTTGTTATATTTTTCCTGTATTGAAATTATTTTAACTTAATTTAATATTTTTACAAATTTTATAATATATACATTTGAAAAACGAAAAATATTTAAAGTCAAGTTTTATTAAAAAAAGGCAAATCAATTTTATTGCATTAAATAAAATCACTACTATACATGACTTGAAGAGGGACATTTGAAGCATTATAACCTGGCATGTTACAATTACGACACTTTCACGGAGAATCAGGACACTGTCTATCCATCTCATTTCATATTTGAGCACTTTTCACTTTGCCCCTCTTTTTAGCCAACCTTGACCTGCGAAATCCCAATGAAAAATTTGCTTCCTCCCAATAATCTAGATGTTAAAGCGGATAGAACTGACCAGAATACGTATTTCTGCATGCCGCAAGACTGTAAACAGGATGGATATGGATTGTCGGATGAACATTAGATCTCAAACATGCAGCAAAGACGTTAGAACATGAAAAATGAAGTTCTGTCCACTTTTCGCATGTACAAGTTCTTTCTTGAAAGTTAACATTCTGAATATTTCCTCCCCTGTTATTATTCCCATGTCAAGCAGTGACCACACTGCATGTACCATACCTCGAGTCATATGATTGAACAGTATGCTTTCGGCCTTTTGTTCATGTGCCAAATATTTGTGCCAAATGTTGATCGGATAATTATTCCGTACTTTGAGTATGATTTTTTGATTTCCTGGAATAATTTAACCATTTGTTCTAAAGTAAAGCGAACACAGGCAGTGATTGGCAAATGTCGTGCCCCTCTGAGGATGTTATTAAAACATTCATCCATATTTGTTGTCAAAACATCCCATCGGTAACTTCCATCTTTACTCAACGCCCATCTCACAGGTGGGACTCTTTAGCCAAGTATAAGCTTCTAGATTGGCCTCTTTAATCATTTGCATGAACTCATCAAATTTTATTCCTTGGGTTGACCTTCCAGCCTGCCATAGCAAAATTTTCAACCTGTTAATAAATAATAACAATCATTAGAATATCATAATTTATACTGTGATCAATAATAATATAAAATTTTTCCACTTACACATGACTTTTAAATTTTTTGGTAAAATTTGCCCTGACATGTAGCAAGCAAAAATGATGATAAGCTGCTGGTTCCTTCCACTGCTTCAAATTTTTCATTGCATTGATAATTCCTTTGTGTCTATCAGAAATGACACAAATTTCCTGTATATCTTGGCAAATATGGATTCAAAGTTGAGTCATGAACTAACTCCAATTGTCATTATTCTCTTCGTCTACAAGAGCAAAAGCAAGTGGAAGGTAACGATTATTGGCATTAATGCCAATTGCAGTTAGCAATTTGGTTTTATATGGCCCACATATATGAGTGCCATCGACACATAGCACAGGTCTCGTGTGTTGAAACGCTTCAATAATAGGAGCAAAAACCCAGAACACGTACTCAAAGATATTTGTATCACTACCTGACTGTGGATGATGACGCCAAGCTACCGCTGTGTCAGGATTGATTGCTTGCAGTTGCTTCATATATTTGAGTAGTTCAGCAATCGAAGTCAGCCAATCTCCATAAACTACATCGATAGCATTGCGACGAGCATACCTTGCTTTTTTATATGAAATATCAATGTCAAATTTATCCTTGATCAATGTTTGAACCTCTTTAATTGGAAAAAAAGGTTCACTATATATGTGCTCGATCAAATGTTCAGATACAATTTGACTTGTCAAATGTTTGTTATCGTTATCCACAGCAGTACGAATACAAGTATGGCAGTCGCCCATGCGTCTGATCTCCCACATCTTATGTGTGCTTCACTTGTAGGCCCTAATCTCCAGTCACATAGTGGTTTGGCATTGGATATTGTTTCCCAACTTTTCTCTTTACTCTCACATACCTTCATTTCTCTATTGTGGTGTATGTGCCACAATCTAAGAGCTTTATGCAATAGTTGTTTTTTAGGAAATAGCAATCCCTCAGTAATGTTCAGGTCACTTTCATTCTAAACACGCATATGATGGACATAATACCCTCGCGATGTAGCGTCATATGTTAGCGCATTTTTAATTTCATATGGCCATTCAAATGCTGTCGGAGGATAAATTTGTTGCCATTCGACATTGACATGGACAGGTTGACAGCTGGTCTCAGCCTGATTATGTTCTGAACAATCTTCTGAATCATGATCAGAGTCATAGTATGACTCTGACTCCGAGTCTTCCGAATTTGGTTTGTAATAACTATCGACAATATCACAGTCATCAACATTTTCATCATCTGTTTATTGTTGTTGATATGTTGGCATAGGTTCGAAATCCGAAAACTGATGTTCATATGGATTGTGGCATTTGATTTCGGATGTAGTCGCCTCACTATGTTAAACATGAATTTCCTCCGTCTCGATATAAATTTCTGCTTCAAACTTTGGCATCTGCTCTGCAAAGTCAAAAATGAGTTGCAGATCATCATCGTCCATCAGTCGAATTGCCCAACCAGTTTGTGAATTTCGCATACTTAATTTTAGCATGTATGCATTCTGGTCGAGCTTCATCAATTTGTATATTTTGGCCACCAACTCAATGAAATAGATCTTTCGCCTAACTGCTGGGGTTGTTTATGGATGTTGGGGATTGTAGAACACAAAATCCTGAGGATCATAATATATTTCTTCCCCATACCATGCTTTTTTATATGAAATATCAATATCAAATTTATTCTTGATCAATTTTCGAACCTCTTTAATTGGGAAAAGAGGTCCATTACGTATGTGCTCGATCAAATGTTCATATACAATTTGACTTGTCAAATGTCTGTTATCGTTATCCACAGTAGTACGAATAAAAGTATGGCAATCACCCATACGTCTGATCTCCCATATCTTATGTGTACTTCGCTTGCAGGCCCTAATCCTCGAGTCACATAGTGGTTTGGCATTGCATATTACTGCCTAACTTTTCTCTTTACTCTCATATACCTTCATTTCTCTATTGTGGTGTATGTGTCACAATTTAAGAGCCTTATGCAAGAGTTGTTTTGTAGGAAATAGCAATCCCTCAGTAATGGTCAGGTCACTTTCATTCCAAACA
>JANZXR010000047.1:3484-13755 GCA_027575705.1 Erythroxylum echinodendron | reverse complement strand
CTCTACCTTTTTCTCTTCTTGAACCACCTCAAAATCTCTCTCAAAAGCTAAGAAATGATGAAACCCTAGCTCAAACTCTCTTGTTTTTTCTCAAACCACCGAAACTCTCTTCTCCTCTCTTCTATTTTTGTTTTTCTCTCTTCTCAATTCATATTTTGCTTCTTCCTTAAAATACTACTTTTGTTCTTCTATTTATACCCTTAATGAATATAAAATACCCATTTTGCCCTTCCTTATATGCCTTATATCTTTTATCCTTAAGTTATCTCCCAAAAATGCCCTTCATGCAATCTTACTACCTTAACACTTTAATTCAATTAACCAATGTCATAAAATCTTACTAACATTAACATAATAATTAACTCCACAAAATCACATTCACAATTCTATTTTAAATCAATTATACCCTGGATGTCTATGAATGCATGTACAATTATTTTCATGTGTAAAAATTTAATATTCATGAATATGAGCATATCATATAATGCATGAGCATGGAAAATGCATTTCTAAGCTCTCATTAATTACTCATATTTACTATTCTAACCTCCCAAAGGTAACGGGATGTTACACAATGTGTTGTTCAAGTGTGGGGAGGGATTGTGTATTTTATTTTTGAATGTGATTTTGCGTACTGTATGGTAGTATTAGGTCACATTGTGTGAAGTATGTGAACCTATCAATGGCTTAGATTGAGTGAAATTTATTTAATTTTGGATATAGTCTATTAGGTTTCGAACAATCTTTAACCTGTGAAATTAGTGAATTAGGGGGGGCTTTGGATGACTATACAGCCTAATTAGGACTTAGTGTAAATTTAACACCCTCTAAATTGCCACATTCATTCATAATTAGAGGTCTTTTAGGTTAGGTAGCTTAACTAGCATTTTTTCATGAAAACAAATAGTCAAAAGCAACAAGGTAGGCAATAATAAAAAAATGTTTTACTTAGTAAATCACTATTCCGCTAACCTTTGAGTTATGAATAGTGCTAGTAGCCAGTTGAAAACATGATGTAGCTGAGTAATCGAATTGACACGCATCATAAATGTGTGCCTTCGTGTAAAAAGGCTATAATGACATTTCAACCAAGTTGTTTAATAAAATGACTTAGTTAAGTAACCAGATCGACATTCATCACAAATGTTTGCCTCTGAGTTAAAGACTAAGTCTGAAAAAAATGTGTTTTCTAATAAAAACCTATCGAACTTGTAATACGCTTAAATTTTCAAGAAAAAATGTACTTAGGAATAGTTACAAAGTCTAGGGGACCGAAAAATTATTAATGTGTGTATATAATTGAAAAGAGTAAATAAATTAACATTTAAGTCTTGATTAAGTTGTATATTTAGTTCAAACCCCTAGACACATAATTTGCTTGTTAATGGTTTGACGTAATTGAACAATTATGTTCCAGAATAAATTTATTTTATGAAGTAAGAGTCATTGCTTCATTATTGCATAATGTCTTATATGCTTTTATGTGTTCTGTTGTTTTGTTTGCTTGAGGACCATTAAACGTTTAAGTGTGGGGATGTTGATAGTTATGTAATTGCACATATTTTAAGTTTGAAATTGTTATTTATTTAGTGTGAATTTGAGTGGTGTGTGTGCATGTAGGTTGTAGTAATGTTAGTTTGTGTGTTTCAGTGTTTTATGGGTTAGATTAAGTCTTTAAGCTTAAATGTTATATTTTTGAGGTGTCGTCATGAGTTTGTTAGTGTTTCAGGGTAAACGGGGAAGAACGACGAACATTTAAGGAGTTTCGTTCCAGATCCATGGGCCACGATCGTGTACAGTAGGCCATGATCATGAAAAAGAGTGTCAAATGAGGCCACAATTATGGACATTGGGCCACAATTATGAGAGAAAGGTTAAATAGCAGGCCACGATCATGCCCTACATTGGGCTAACAGAAAAACCCAAATTTTGTGAGATTTTGTGGACTATTTCGGCCACAACTTTAGCCTAGGGCTTTCACAGAATAAACAGAACATAATGTGACAGCTGCCAGGAGTCTTGAGAGAACTTAGAGAGTTATGCAAAAGAGTGAGATTCTGTCAAATTTGAGGGAGACCTAGAGAGAGATCAAGAGATTGAGGAAGAAGACGAAGGAAGAGAGACATGGAGATGTGCTAGACATAACATACTTCTCAGAATAGGTATTTTCAGTTATTTCAGTTTTATTTACGCATAGAATTGAAATAGGTGTTGAGATTCCTTCTGTTGCATGTTGAGTTTACATTTATACTCACCTTCGGATTTTGACTCTTGAAATTAATAAAATTTATTCGATTGTGTTTCTTTTATTGAGTTGATTGTGATTTCAATTCTATTCTTAATAATTTGAAAACAAACTAAGAGGTTGAGCTGGGTAAAAATCATCGATTTAGGCTAATAAGAGTTAGGTGAATCAATAGGTAGAGAATTGAATCAAACCGGTAGAGTAGTGTAATGAGAGATCTAGCATAGATTCTTGATTGGTTAATAGGAAACTTTAGAACTAATTTAACTTTTGGACCAATTGCAGATTGAGAGATCGCAATTCCCTTAATTCGCATTAAGGATTATCAATTAAGGTTAAGAATTATAACTCGAGAGAGAGTAATTCATCCTAGGACCGCCTAGACCCGTTAATTCAATAATTGCATAATTTTTTAGGTTTTCTTAGTTTTGAATTTAAATCCTCTTTCTCTCTTTGGTAATTTCTAGGTCGATTTTAGGTTGGGTTGTGATATTGCTATTTTATTTACTCTTTGGCAGTTTAATTTATAATATTCGAATATTGATTGATTTAATTTCTACAATAGTTGTTTAATTAGGTTTATTGCGAACTTAGCTGCCTTAGATTTTAGGACTAATTCCCTTCCTTGTGGGATTGACACCTTAGGTACTACACAAATGACTTGTACGCTTGTGGTAATTACCAAGGTCATAAATAGCAAAAATTAGCACATGTAACCTTGAACAAACATCCATCATCCATGTTTATATAATATCAACCTATTAGAGTCCATAGCTCTGTATACAAAGTTTGCTACATATATGAGGAATTAACAAAAATTAAGACTAATCCTTCAGTCCCAGCTACCTGACCTTTGATCTATGTCTTCTATCTAAAAGTCGTACAAAATATCTTTTAAGCAGTCTTAGAAGTTAATTTATCGCTCTCTCGAACCTGAAAATGCCAACGTTACAATTTGGTTGAGTTTTGCAAATTCAGTTAAGTAACTTTCTTTAATGGTTCACTATTGTCATGAAACACAACAATTCATGTTATCATATAATTCACATCATCTCGATTATCATCATATAATATCACAAAACACTTTTTTCACAATTTTCACATTTAAAAAATCTATACAATTCATCAGTTCATTATGATCACGCAGAAAATATTCACCGATAAGATTTTATATATTTCAAACAAGAAAAATCCTCAAAACATTGCAATTGTTCAGTTTATTCGTATCATATGTGTATGCAATGTTTATGAGACTCAAATCCATTTATTATGTTGTTTTGACCAAGTTCCTTTTTCATTGTCCTGTATCTATTGTGGATACTGTGCTCATTCATACTGTCCCTTATCTGTTGGGGATATAGGGCTAATTATACATACTGAGCTGTAGGCTCTTACCATAAATGTCTGACCATTAAGCTCTTATTCACTGGCGACTCTAGTCACAACTACCTTTATATTTCATGCATTCATGGAATAAAATGATTTACATATATTCAATCATCATATTTAGTCCATTACATTCGTATTCACTTTCTCATTCACAATGGTTATTGGACTTGGTCTGGCATTGAACATATGAGTCGAGAAAACATTTATTCAATCAGAATCACATTCAAGGAACACTTCCAATGTGTTATTCATGCATTAAACGCCTCGTACATTTTATGTCCAAAAATCAATACACATACATCACATATCACTTCAATTCAGAATTAAACAAACAATCAAGGTGAGACCATCTTAGGTTACTCACAATTGCTCCCATTAGCATATTGCCTTGAAGTCCTGGCAATGTTTGGAAGCAGATGCTCAATATCCTCTTTTATATGCAATGACATACATTTTCACATTACTAAATTACACATTCAGATGAATAAGTACATTTACAATTGTATCATGGATTATGCATGTTCAGTGACAAATTCTCGAGCATGTTTCTTCAATACACTTTATAAATAATTTACAACACATTCCAAGCATTCTTTACACTAAAATATAATTTAGTCACCTTAATCCTTTCAATCAACATTGACTAAATTCATTTAAGCTATTATTTAAACCTTAATACCTCATATGGAAATACCCGAGCATTGGTTAGTTCAAAGTTCACTCAATAGACAACTCTTTTTATCCATAGGTCTGGCCACAATCGTGGTGTCCCTGCTAAGATCGTGACAGAAACATTTTTTGGCCAGGCCACGATCGTGCTGTAAAGGCCATGATCGTGATATAAACTTTATGTTATTAAGCCACGATCGTGGGATAAGATCCATGATCGTGCCCTACATTTTTCTTCCTTCATCTACACAAATTTAACATTTATACAAACATCAATTCTGCTCCAAATTTTTCAGAATTCACAAACACAAAAATGCAATTTCATTTCATACTAGATCAGTGACCAACTTGATTGCATTAAACTCTCAAGCCTCTATTTATTTAATTCGACATTTCCTACATAATCTCTTCATTCATGAAATCCTATTCTTTTTCCATAATTCTTCATTCATAATGCATCAAACAATTTATTCACTAAGTTATGCCCTCTTTTTAAGCCCAAATTAAGTCCAAAAGCATCATAATTATACAGTTCATCCTTCATTGGTTCAAACATTGCATAATCAAAACATTTTCATCAAAAATCACTGCCCAAGATCATGATATCCCCTACCACGATCGTAACAAAAACTAATCTCCCATTTATCCTGTAGTTTTCCAGCTTTTCTCAAGACAATTTTTTTGGTTAGTTTTGTATGGCCATTATAACCTAGCAAATGATGTATTTAGGCAAAACCTTCCTATAATCAAATGTTCTCTATGTCTTAAATTTCTAATGACGTCAAATTCATACAATTTGGTTCAGTATTATGCAAATTATAACCACAATCCTACAAAATGTTCTCATACCACGACAACACACAGTTCTCAAATTGAAGCCAAATTTCAAGACCCTTAAGAATAGAATTTAATTTAAATTCCTTATGAAAATTATATCCATATGTCTGTAGTTTAATCTAAATAAAAAGCCATCCAATTTTGATATCTACAGATTAAGATATGGCTAAAATACATATGCATGTTCAGAAACAAAATTCCATATAACGTACTCCAACACATATTATTACCACAAATTCTTTCACTTCTTTATCATTTCAAGTTGATGATTTCTTCAATTATACCTCAATTTTAGTTCAATATTCCTTATTCACAATTCAAAATTCATGAATAATCATAACCCAAAAGTAGAACCTACTTTCATACTTTTCTATATCACATTTTCTGCAGTTCACAAATCTTCATTTAACTCCAATTATCACAATCTTTTATGACACTTTCTACAAATTTTAGCTTTGCTTGTATTATTGAAATTGCTTCTCCCTAAACCACTCATGCACGCATCAATCCATAAGCATGAAAACATCATCTCTTTATCATTATTATTATTACATTACCATAAACAAAAATTAATTCCTTCATCACTATCCTGAATCTCAATTTACTTATCATCAAAATGTCATTTACGTTACCTATAAAACTTAAAGCATAACTTACTTGATTCAGCAAAATTCTATAATGAGATTTTAGTGAAGAAATGAGAGAAAGACAAAATCTTCGAATGGGCTGAAGTAATTGAGCTTATGCAAGGTGTAGCGTTAGTATTAAAGCAATACATAAGCCAATTACACAAAAAGGAAAGAGTATGGTGTTTTTGGTGATGGATACACAAAGAGAGAGAGTTTTAGTGAAGAACATGCAAAAACTTCCTTACGTAACCAAAATTCGTAAGTGATTAGGTGTCTTAATTGTGTAATTACACATGTCACCAAAAATTCTAAATCAATTTTAATACACACCAATTCAGCTTTTATGACAAATAATCCACAATTCACATTTTAATCGTATTATAATCACTTATACCTGAAAATTTTCAGTAACTGAATGTACAATTATTTTAATGAGTATCAACATTATTCATATGTATGAGTATGCCATATAATGCATGAAATGTACTTTTAAATTCTTAATAAACTCTCGTGTACAATATCATACAGTTCTAACCCTGATCATGGGATAATGGGAATGTTATAGTTATGATTAGAGTAGCTAGTGAAAAAGAGCCTAAAGCTCAGAATGTGGTAAGAGCCTCTGGCTCTCTATATGAAATGAGCCCAGTATCTCTAATAGATACGGGACAATTATTAATGAGCCTGGTATTCACATTGGATACGGGATAGTTAAAAAGGCATTCGATCACTTCAAAGATCAAAAAAATTTAATGTGAGTCATATATGCATTGGATATATATTTGATATCTATGTTTAATTGATTGATATAAATTGTTTCAATAGATCTGAATGAGAAATGTGAATTAAGTGAACAAAAATGAAATTTGTTGCAATATGATGAATAGTAAAGTGATGTGCCTTATTTGATGATGTGAATTGTTTGCGAACTATTTGTGTTATGTGATATGAGTGAGCTCATTGATGATGGCTTGCTCACTAAGTTTGCAAAAATTTTTAAAATTGTAATGTGGCTTTTCAGGTATGAGAAAGGAGACATAAAGTCTAAGACTAGTTAGAAGAAGTAGAGTAATTCTTTTAGATTCGAGATATATCTCAAAGGTCCATCAGCTGAGACTGAAGAGTTAGATAGAGCTTTTTGTAAAATTCCTCTTTCATATAAAATGTTTAAAAAAGCAGTAGACTCTTATAGTTTTGATATTGTATAAATATAGATTGTGTAGTGTAACACTATAATGTACATTATGTCTTTTGAAATGAAATGAGGAATTGAGTTTTAGAAATCGTGTTATCCGTGTTTTAAATTATGATTTCATGATATAGTGAATCTGATTGCTCTAACGCACAGTTTCCATCATGCATGTGTTCGAACATCTATTGGACGTACAAGCACGTGTCGGATAGGAGTGGGATGCTACATTTTTTTGTATTAGAGTATAGTTTGGCATCCATAGGGACAAATATAAGCATGCAGACATGTTTTATAGTGAGAAACTCAGATAGTAATCATAATTATTGTCTATTATAGGTCATCCGCTATAGGTGATCAAGTTGATAATTTAGTTGACCTAGAGTCTGTAGGAGCTAGTAGAGAGTCTTCCATACCCGGACCTGAGCAAATGCCTATAAGAATTCCTAAGAGAAAGGAAAGGAGGTATGATAAACTAAAAAAATAGGGGGCTATGGAGTTCTACAAAAGTAAAGACCCTATAGAGGCTGAAGGATGGCTAGAGAGACCAAAGAGAGTTTTTGATCAAATGGACTACAAACCTAATGAGAAATTCAACTATGCAATTTCACTACTACAAGGTCCAGTATACCAATGGTGGAAGACTATTCTAGATAGTACCACCAGGCCTTGTAGCTTGAAGTGGGAAGACTTTCTGAAGGTCTTCAAAGAGAATTACATGCCCAAGATCTACCTGGACAAAAAAATGAAGGAGTTTCTAAATCTAAAGCAGGACAATCTTTCTGTGGAAGAGTATAAGATAAAGTTTAATAAGCTGATGGATATGTTATTGCCTTGATTCGTACAGAGGAAGACAAGTGTAGGAGGTTCAAAGATAAGTTGCATGCGGAAATTCAGATGAGGTTAGCCATTTATAATTTGGGTAGTTTTACAGAACTATGAGTTACCTCAATTCGAATTAAGCAGTTATTAAAAGATGGTCAGGCATAATACAAACAAGAATCTAGAAAGAAGAGACCTAGTGAATCCTAAGTTGATTTTAGAAAGAGGTGTGGTAAACGACATAATAGATAGTTTCGATCACAGTTTAGATCAAGACAGATGGGTTATAGACAGAGAGGTGGTTTTATACAGTCTAGCAGTGGTAGAGGCTTAGTGTTTGGGTAGTCCCAACAGCTGCCTAATTGTGAACATTATAGGATGAAGAATAGTGAAGATTGCTAGAAGTTAACAGGAGCTTGTCTTCAATATGGCTCTTATAAACATTAAATCGAAGACTGTCCCGTAGTTTTCGGGGTATAGTTGGGAATAAGAGGAGGAACATTAATAGAGACAACTATCAAATAGAGCCGATCTAGTGGATCTGAACAGGGAGGCCATAGTAGAGGTAGATTGAGTTCAGGGAGTCCTAATGTCAGGACTGAGGTATGGAGCAACCAACCGAAGTCTCAGGCTAGAGTCTATATGATAACCAGGTAGGAGGCTCAAAACTCCCCAGATATCATTACAGGTGTGTTACATATCCTTCATTTTGAAGCTTTTGCACTGCTGGATCATAGATCTATGCATTAATTTATCACATAGCATTTGGCATCTAGACTCCATTGTGATAAAGAATTGTTGAACTGTCGTTTAGAGTACATCAATAGGTAGTACTACAATAATTGGTAAAGTCTATAAAGGATGTTTTATTCGAATTAATCAAGCAAAGTTAGAAGCAAATCTGATTTTATTACAGTTAAGGCAGATAGATATAATTCTAGGCATGGATTAACTCGCTGCTTATAGGACTATTATAAACAGTTATACTAAAGAGGTGATATTAGAATCTTTTAATCAGCGAAAAGTAATATTCCGAGGAATTAGTCAAGCAGTTTCAGCCGGACTGATGTCATTCATGAGTGCTTTGAGACTAATGCAAGGAGGATGTGAGGCCTATCTAGCTCAAGTAGGTCATACTCGAATTGAGTAAAATGTACAAGACATTTTAGTTGTTAGGTAATGCATAGATGTGTTTCCTGCCAATTTTTCTAGTTTACCCCCAGATAGGGAATCGAAGAATATAAATGAATTAGTCCTAGGCATTGCTCTTACATTTATTCTTCTATATAGGATGGCACCTGTGGAACTAAAGTAATTGAAGGCTCAATTGTAGGAGTTTCTAGAAAAACAGTTTCATCAGACCCAGTGTATCACCTTGAGGAGCTCCAGTCTTGTTTGCGAAGAAAAAGGTGGAACTCTGAGACTATGCATTGAATATAGGCAATTGAATCAGGTAACAATAAAGAATAAGTACTCATTGCTGAGAATTAATGATTTGCTTGATCAGTTATAGGGAGCTCAGGTGTTTAACAAGTTAGATTCGAGATCTGGGTATTGTCAGTTGAAGATAGCAGGGCTGATGTACCGAAAAGCGCGTTTAGGAGCAGATATAGGCACTTTATGTTTTTAGTGATGCCATTTAGGATAACTAATCCTTCGGCTACATTTATGTCTTTGATGAATAAAGCATTCCATCCTTATTTAGATCAATTAATGGTTGTGTTTATTGATGACATTTTAGTGTGTTAGAAGAGCAGAGAGGAGCATGTTGAACATCTTAGGTTAGTTCTATAGATTATGAGAGAGAAACATTTGTATGTCAAATTTAGTAAGTGTGAATTTTGGCTAGATTAAGTGGTGCTCTTGAGTCATATAGTATTTGGACAAGGCATACAAGTTGATCCAAAGAAAGTAGAGGCAGTAATGAAATTGGAAGCTTTGAGTAATATGTCAAAGATATGGAGTTTCCTAGGATTAGATGGATACTATCGAGCGTTTGTTAAGGGGTTTTCATTGATCTTAGCCACTTCAACAAAACTTTTAAAGAAGATTGTGCCTTTCAGATGGAATGATGAATGATAGAGGAGTTTTGAGGATCTAAAGAAATGGTTAACTACAACACCGATGTTTACAACTCCATAAGGATCTAGAGGTTATGTGGTATATAGTGATACTTCACATCAAGGATTGAGATATGTACCGATGTAGTATAGTAGAGTAATTAAAAATGCATCGAGATTGTAACATCCCGTCGCCATACTAAGGGTTGGACCTAAAATTTCAATGCATGTAAGCTTAAAGAGAGATTAAGGAATTGCATTTTTCTTGCTCATGTATAATGTTAGCATATATGCACATGAATATTGAATATTTGCATTAAAATAAGTGTACATACATTCATTGACAACTTCTAAGCATGATTGTTTTTAAATGTGATGTTGTTGAAAATGAGAAGTAGAGAAAGTGGAAAGAGTGATCTAGGTATGAGTTG
>JANZXR010000046.1:0-27205 GCA_027575705.1 Erythroxylum echinodendron | reverse complement strand
AAATTATAATTCATTGTCCTGATTTTAATGTCATTAGTCTCTGTTGTACCAGGTAAATCAGATACCGGGTGTTACAGCATGTCTCTCCTTCACTTCCTTATCTATGCTCATTAATGGTAGACCTACTAAATTCTTCAAGTTTGTTAAAGGTCTTCGACAAGGGGATCCCTTATCCCTATATCTTTTCTTCCTAAGCATGGAAATCCTCAACTCTATTATTCATCAAGAAGTGCAGCTTAATCCTAAATTTAGCTACCACTTTAAATGTAAAAGAATTTGTTTAACTAACCTTGGTTTTCTAGATGATCTTCTTTTATTTTGTAAAGCTCAGTACTTTCATGAAGGCCTTGGCCAAATTTAATAGCTTTTTGGGGATGCAAATCAACCTCAACAAAAGCCATTTTCTCTTTTCCAAGAAAGCCCCTACACTACAACAACAAATTACACAATACACTAGCATGTAATCTATGGATTCTCCACTTATGTATTTCGGAATTCCTGTGACTACTAAACACCTCAATCATTTAGAATGCCAACCTCTCATTGAAAGAATTAAAAAAAGAATTAGCTCTTGCGTTAATAAAACTTTTTTCCTATGCCGACAAGTTACAACTTATCAAATATGTGCTTAACTCTTTACATATTTATTGGAGCTCTGACATCTTCCGATCCTAAGGCATCACCAAAACTATAGAGCAATTGCTTAAAAAGTTCTTATGGAGTCATCCAAATGGATCCAAAGGTACAGCCAAGGTCAGTTGGATTGATTTATGCCTTCCCAAGAAAGAAGGTGGATTAAACGTCTCATCCATTAGGAAACTAATCAAGCTTTAATTCTCAAAAGACTTTGGTGGATCTTACTTAACAAACATTCATTATAGATTAAATGGCTTTACTCATACTTCCTCCGATGAAGGTGCATGTAGTAGATGGATAAAAGCACTTCGTTCACACTTTTTGAATCTTCTTCTTAACTTAAGGATATAGTTTAAGTCGAAGTCACCTACAGGGTTGGGAATGGTAGACTTATTTCTTATGGTATGATAACTGGTCAGGGTATGGATCCCTCCAGTCGATTATACCCGTAACAAGGTACCCCCTCCCTTGACTTCACTTCGTGTTAGGATGAGCTCTGTCATCAATGAAAACTCTTAGCAACTCCTATATTGACTGAGCCACCTAATGCCCACATATCTCCCAAATCTAACTTCCCATGATATCATTTACTATAAAGGCCACCCGATCCATACACTAACCACCAAAGCAACTCAAAATCTCTAGTGAAGAAGACAACCTATTGTTGATTGGCATAAAATTTTCTAGAGAAAAGTCCTTACTCCTCGTCTCTCTTTTATTCTTTAGCTAACAATTCAAAACAAGCTACAAACTGCTAATCTAGTGGTTTTTCTGCACATTGATCAAACTTATCCCATGTGTCAGGTTAATGTTGAAACAAGGGACCATATCTTCTTTATATGTCCCTTCAATAATTTCATATGGCAGAATATTAAAGGAAGGTGTCTACGATCTGATATGGGGCAAACTCTCACTGATATTATGCAACATTTATCTACATTTCTTGCTCAATCTATACACGATCTATTCTTTTACATTCTTAAATTAGGACTAAGTGTGTATATGCTATACCTGGAAAGAAACCTCAGGCACCTCACAAATTAAATTGCAACATTTGAGACCATTCAATTTAATATGATTTGAAAAATTCATGAGATGTTGATCGTAAAAAACTTACACCTGCATTGCATTGTCAATACACTCTCTTCACTAAACACCTGAAACTTTTTTCATTCATGGTTAATCTAACATTTTATAACTCTATTAGTTTATGTCCCTTACATTATCGTGTAAATCTGAAAGATATTGAAAAGGTTGAACTTTGAAGATGGATATGATTTGTATAAAGATAAGAGAGATAAGAGACAATACTACTTATCTAATGTTAACGTAAAGTGTCACGCTAAATCAAATAAGAAGGTTTTAGAAACAATAAATTTTGTTAAAAATTTTCATAAAAAGATTTGGTGTGGAACTAAAAATGTGTAATAACAAAAAGTTATCTTAAATGAATTTGTAAAAAAAATAAGAACGTAAAGATGATGAAGATTAAAGGTATGAAATAGAGTATTATGAATATGATTAGTAATCATACTAATAAATAATGAAAATGTAATGCATAAATATATTTTTCTTAGTATCACAATTGTGATTTATTTCGATTTAGCATTGTATATAAGATTTGATAATTTAAATCAATTAAAGAAGTTTTAGACAATTCTTCCAAAAAAATAAGACATGGTTAAGGATCATAAAAAATTATGAAGAAATAAACACATATTTCAACATACTCATACAAATAAGCTTAACTATTGAAAATGGTTTATTTTAGCCCATAATATTAACTTGTTGTGTTTCCTTCTTTATGATCTCCAATTGAAAGCTATCCTCTTAATGAGCTCCGTTTGAGCTAAAAACAATCCAAGTGCAAATTGAAAAATAGAACTTGTCTTAAGTTGATGTATTGTCTTAAAGTTCCTTGATATTTTGTTTTTATGTGCATTTCTTATTAATACAATTTTATGTTTTAGCTTACCAAATTATTAAATTTTCTATACCATTATTAGAATTAAATATAGAATATTTTGGAGAAAGAAATATTTTAAAAGATACAACTCCTATAGGAAAATAGGCCATAGCATTACAAAGACTTTAGTTAGGTGATACGTGTAGAATTAATAGATATATTTGTATTTTCTTATATTATTATTACCATATTTATATCCAAGTCGATAATACACAAATTTATTTAAAAATGTTTTACTCAAAGATTCTTAATCCTTGGGGAAGTAAATTAGAGGTAACTTACAATCCTAGACTAGTAGATAGCTTAGGAAAAAGAATTTCTTTTTTGAAAGAGTTGTAATGATGTTATCCTATTAAAGAAAAGAAAAGGAATAAAGAAAAAAAATCTTCTCTATGTTGTCATGATTTGAAAATGCCTACTATGATAGGATGATCAAGTCCTTATTATTATAACAAGATAAAAAATAAATATGAAAGAAAGAA
Source organism: Erythroxylum echinodendron (assembly GCA_027575705.1). Lineage (NCBI taxonomy): Eukaryota > Viridiplantae > Streptophyta > Magnoliopsida > Malpighiales > Erythroxylaceae > Erythroxylum > Erythroxylum echinodendron. Next base: position 24,121 of record JANZXR010000046.1, on the reverse strand, counting down.
ATATTTTAAGAAAAGATATTTTAAGAAATGTAGAGCAAAATATTATAAGAAAAAGGAAGGATATAAACCTAGAAAACCTATGTTTAGAAGAAATAAAAAGATAACTAAATGCTAGTGCTATTATTGCAAAGAAAAAAGACACTACGCTAATGAATGCCATAAAAGATCTAATAAAAAGAAAATTAAAATAAATGATGATAGAAATGAAACGATAGAAAATGAAGATTTTATTAGGATCAACACCTATGAATATTTTGTTAGGATCAATACCTTTGAAGACTTCTTTTTTGAAGAAAGTATTTTTATAATAATAGATATAGAATATGAAGAAACTTCAAATTATGAAATTTATGAGTGAAGTAGGAAAATCTTCTAACACTCAAGCTGATAAACAAATAATATATAATATAGTAGAAACATTTGCAAAATAAGGAGACTACAGTGAAGAGACTCTTATTGATAGAAAAACACTTAAAAAGATCATAATACAGTGTTTTCTATAAATTCTTATAGCAGATTTAATATGACACTTCTAGAAAAAAATAGGTTTAAAACCTAGACAACAACAAATGTTCTATGGTATAAATCTGAAAGAAAAAATCCTAGATTTTAGTTTAACTTTGATCAAAGTAACGATTCCTCTATTATCTAAAAGAGATATTTCTCGAAAATTTGATCACATTCCCAAAGAAATTAGAGACAAAATAGGATGGGTACATATTGGATCTATACAAATGATAATTAGATCGACTTCTAGAGAAGGAATAGATAGTCCTATTGATTTAGCAATATTATATGATCGAATTCACAATAGAAAAGAAGGTTGTATGAGAATCTTGAGAGGCAATATTCAATATTAAAACTTTTTGTTTAATATATATCCTAAGATATCTTATAATATACAAGACAAAGATTTTGATTGAACACTTTCTTTAATTCAAGATTTTAAAAGAAAAGATTTAATTAAAGACAAAAATAGGCCATATTTTATTACATATATGATATCTTAGGCCTTGTCAAATACTCATCATACAAAATGTTTTGTAGACAAAGATATCATTGATTTTCCAAAGTTATTTTATGAAGTAGAAAGAATATAAAGATTATAAAGCTGAATACTACTTATATAGATAGTGGAGTTGGTTCTTGTTTATGTAAATCCAGTTGTTTTCCTTTACAATATCATGAAACTTAAAAAAATATAATAGGATTATATATTTCTAATAATAAGATACATCTATCCAAAGGTATTCATAAACCCCAAATCCTTTTAGGCTCATTTTTAATAAAATGATTACCCTTTTATTTTTATGTTACAGGAATTGATATTCTTTTAGGAAATAATTTTCTTCAATTATTTCATAAGATATTATTAGGTACTATTAAACAAAAAATACATTTTAAAGGACCTTATGGTCACTGGATTATCGTTAATCAAATAAAACATTCTTATGCTCAATCTACCCCAATCCACTTTAAACCTCACATAGCCTAGTGTGGCGTAGGATATAAAAAATAGAAAATATTATAGAAAAAATCAATAAATAAAAACCATCAACGATGGACTAGAATTAGCGATAATCCCTTAAAATTTTGGGATAAAACAAAAAAGAATGCAATCTAGAAATTATAGATAAGCAAAATAATATTAGAGTTGCTATAAGATATAATTTAAAAGATCACGATGAATTCAAAAATCAACTTCTTGAACTAGAAAATATAAAGATTATTAGGCCTAGTAAATCTCCACATTCTTCTCTATCTTTTATGGACAGAAACCATGCATGAATACTTAAAAATAAAGCAAGGATGTTAGTAAATTATAAAAATTAAATGAAAATACAATATTTGATGTATATTTCTTACCTCATAAAGAAACATTAATAAACTTAACAAGAGGAAAACAAATTTTGTCTAAATTTGATTGTAAGAGTAGATTTTGGCAAATAATGGTTGTTCGTGGAAATGTTACAGCATGTGCAAGTAGCTTAACTCGAATGGGAAGGGAAGAGCTTCTCCTCTGGGTTAATTTAGTGTATTCACAAAGCCAATGATGAACCATGTTACCAGATTCCATACAACTATCTAGCCTTATTATTTAAGCTTCTCATTCCTTTTATAGTTAGACAGGAAAGGGGCATTCCACGCTCTACACTTGGTTAGATAAATGAATAAGGATAGCATTCCATATATGGCTTTCTCTATTCCACAAGGTCATTATGAATGGTTAGTCATGGCATTTGGTTCAAAAAATGCCCCACAAATATTAAAAAAAATGTGTAATATCTTCAGATATCATAATTTCATATATTCTTATGTTGATGATATTCTAATAACTAGTAATAATATTGCTCAACATATCATACATCTCCATAGATTTGCATATTTATGTGAACAATATGGTTTTGACTCTTTCTGAGAAAAAGAATAAGATATGTCAAACTGAAATATAATTCCTTGGAATGGAAATAGACAGTAGAGGAGTTAAACTTCAACTTCATATTCTCAAAAAAAATTTCCAATTCCTTGATAAGTTATAAGATAAACAAAAAGTTTAAAGTTTTGTAGGCGTATTAAATTTTGCTTTTGATTGTATTCAAAACCTAGCTGAAATAAAAAAAAACCTTTTCAAATGTTTTTGAAGAAAAATCAAAGATTTGAATTTTCATTGTATTTGAATGAACAAGTAAAGAAAATTAAGATTTTGTTTAACTTTCTTTACCATTGGATGAAGATGATTTAATTCTTAAAACTGACACTTTTGATCATGTATGGAGTGGAGTATTAAAAAAGGTAGATTATAATTCCTCTAAATTAAGATAAATGAGTCTTTTATAGTTATACGTCGGAACCTTTACAGATGGTTAATAATGATATCATAGAAATGAAAAAGAACTATTGTTGGTAGTAAAAAGTTGTCAAATTTTTTATTATTTTATTACCTAAAAGATTTTTATTAATGATCAGGATTTTTTGATGTGTGTAAGTTTTAATCGATTAATCTCAATAATCTTCAAGCGCACAGGTCATTCACCTAGTACCTAAGTTGTCGATCTCACGAAGAGGGATAATCTAATCCTAAAATATAAGGCCAAAATAAATTGTAAAAATTCAAAATGTCACTAAAATAGGAATTCAAATGAATCAATTTAAGAATCAATCACAAAAATATTGACAATTTAGCAATTGCAACGCACACATAAGAATCAACCTAAGGAACTACTAATTGAGAGAAAGGGAATTTGATCTTTCTTTAAAACTAACTTAATCGATTATGAATTACTGGATTATTGCTCCTAGACGACCCTAGGGTTGATTACTCTCTCTCGAGTTATAACCATTAACTCCAATTTATAAACCCTAATTAGATTATAGAAGTTTGAATTTCTCAATTAACAACTTATCCAAAACCCTAATTAGATATGAAGTTGTCTAAATAAACTATCAGAAACCTATGCAAGATCTCTCTTCATACAATTTATCGATTTGATTTAATTCTTGTTTTATTAAATCGTCTAACTCTCGTTAGCCCAATTTAATTATTTTTCACTCGATTCACCCTCTCAGTTTATCACTGAATTATGTAATTACATAAATTAAATCACAATAAATCTAGTAAAACATAAACAATCAAATTTCATTAAATCAAAGATAAAACCCCGAAGGTGAGTTTAAAACGTCATTAACATCCAAAAATCCTACCATTAACTATTATTCCAATTCTATATAATAATAAAATTGAAAATAGCAGGAAATACGAAATTAACGGTCTAAGGGAGGTAGTGACGTCGGGAAACTCTTGATCTGGGAAGTACATAGAGTTGACTTTGTCTCCCTTTCTCTCTTCCTTTTTCTCTTTCTCTATCTCTTGATAATTGTCTATAGGGTTTCTCTGAAAGTGGCTGATGAAAAAGTTCCCTTTTCTTCTTTGTCTTATTCTTTAAATACTTTTTGTGTTTTAAGTAGCCTTAGGGTTTTTTCGAGATCCAAAAGGTTCAAAAAATCTCTCAAAACTTGACGTTTTTTAGTGTTTGCACATCTGCCTGATGCAGGCCATGATCATAGGCCAAATTGGAGCCTTCTGTCACGATCGTTGCATATGGGCCACACAATTGTGGGCCATTGTTTCTGCCCTAATGTCTTTGAAACTTCTCCGTTCTTTGATGCTGACCCTAAAATTCTAACAAACACATCAAGGTACTTCAAAAACATAATACTTAAGCTCAAAACTTGTACTAACCCATAAAACACTTAAAACATAAATACTTAACAAACTAACACAATTTTAACCTAAACATATACTAAACAATTGAATTAACAATTAAATACATATCAAACTAAACCCTAGAACATGATGCAATTCACACTTATCAATTAAGAATTGATAATATTCAAGTTAAAGCTTTTATTTATAACAATTTACCTTCTAAACCTAAATATAAAAGATTTATAAAATGACAGACTTTATTAGCAGAATATAGCTTTGATATTCAAATGATCAAATCTAATAATAATGTTCTTGTAGACTTTCTAACAAGAGATGGTTAACCTCAGAGAAGAGATATTTTAGTTATTGGACGAAATATCTGAAGATATTGATACCTGCCAGACACAAATCAAAGATTTATTATATATTGCAAATTTTAACTTGATACTTGAGTTACTTCTTTCGTTTTTCCATATATGGCAAGTCAAGATAAATCGCTACAATTATTCTAAACAGAAACTTTATAGCCTAATCAACAAGATTAAGATAGTAAAGGATACATCGTCTATAAGCTCTTCGTCTTTGATAAAGGAATCTATTAGTCAACATATTCAACCAAAAGAAGTTACTCCTTATAGTCTTGCTATGACTTGATACTATGAGCAAATCAAAGATTCAAAAAATGTTATAATCGATAATATCCCAAAAGGTCATCTTATTTTTCAAGTGCATTATAAGGTAATGAAAGAATTATATTCTTTATAAAATAATGATACCTACTACATTGATTTTTTCTGGATATACCTAAAATTTTTGCAAGGCACTCACCCTCAACTTATTTGAGATTGGTATGATTTTGGAATGATAAATTCTATATACTTGACTAACCTAGAGTTTCTTGAAATATCATTACTTCCCAAATGAAACCAAGAAAAGATTAACAATTGTTATCTAAATAATCCTACAATAACTCCTAAAGATACCTTAGTATTGAAAATATTATCTACTGGTCCAAATTTTTATTAAGAAGAACAATATGATGCCTATCATTTTATTACTTTAGGAAAGGTAGAACATTTTCCCATTATAGTGGATACTAAATTACGAAAGGAATTTTCTAAATATAGTGAAAGTGATATTCCTTATAGAAGAGGTATCAGGACGAGGACCGTCATTTCTAGCATGGAGTTAGCATTTAAGAAGGGATTTCGAACTTATGTCGAGAAAAGCAATTTTTTCTTGCTAATGATAGCTTAAGCTAAAAGGACACCATTAGCTGCTGAAAACTTTGTGAAAATGAAGATAAGCATGAATGAAAAAGGGAAGAGAAGATCAAGCCCTGAAGTGAAAAAAAAAGATTATACCATCTCCAAAAGCACACAAAAAATTCTATTCTTCTTGTACAAGTGGATGGAAGACATCTAAAGAAGAGCAAAAGTTGGACTATTTGGCGTTTGCATATACAATGATTCTGACAGAAAGATGAAAATCTCTCCCGCCACTCAGATGAAAGCAAGGAGACAAGAAGGAAATCTCTCTGGCTACTTAAAAGAAAGAGAATCTCATATATAAATAGAATATGCTTTTTAGGAAAAGTTGATAATTATATAATTTTTGTTACTTTTGGAATCAAGACTTCAAGTCCACATTTATAAATAAGCTCCTCAGGGTCGTAGAGGGGGCATGCAATCTTTATGTATCTCGTATTTATATCATCTACCATTATGAAATAAAATATCTTCTTCCCACAGATACAGTTTGCAATCTCCAAAATAAAAACTATACACTTCTCCTATAAACTTTAGTATATGCCTTAAAGTAGGAAAAAAATTAAGGTTGTGCTGGACTTTGCTGAAGGAAGCGTCAAAGGTAGTTACCTTAACTCTAGTTACCTTACTCTAAGGTTGGAGCTAAAATGCTCGGTAAAAGACTTGATGAAAACTTAATAGAGCTACCATCAAAACACTAAAGATACAGGTACAAAAGCATAAAAATTGTTTTACATATGATTTTATCATGACTTCTTATTTTCTGGAAAATTTTATATATGGATTATCTGGATTAGACTTAGACATGATAGAATCGATAAATGTAATTATTTCATCTCTTTTTGAAGAAGTAATTAATATAATAACCAATAGTGATGACATAGAAGGCGAAGATTTATTTTAAAGTTTTTTAATCTTTGATTTTTTGTAAAGCTTAAATCTGATAAAATCTTTTATCTCTTTTGGTGATTAAGATATATATGTGTTTTGTTTTGATTTTGATTAGATTGTGTGGTTTTTTTGATTATGTTTTCTTTTCAAAATTGAAATGAATTTCTTGATGGATCGTGGGATATGTAATGGCTTGAATCATGGCCCTTGTTGGCTGCATAGGAGAAATGAAAATTTTAAAGTTACATTACATGACTTAGCTATATAATGCATACATGTAAACCATGGATGAGGGGACCAATGGAAAATGAAATAAATAAAAAGGTCAGTAGAAAGAACTAGTGTAACACCCCAACATATACCCTGGAAGTATTATAGCATGTCTAGGGTGTATTAACAAGTGAACATAGTGAATTAAGTACATGGAAGTATAGTAAGAGATATAATGGTACTTAATGTTAAAGACAAGGGTAAATGGATAATTTGTTCGCTTCGGCATAAACATACATACTTAAACGTGAAATATATATAGAAATTTTTGATATGTTTGCTCGGATTTATGCATGTGAGGTGAGGGGAATTGATAAAATAAGTATTCAATAAGTAAATGGGATGTTTTTGTTAAATTTGATATATTTTTGTGTTGCTCTTGCATGATAAGACCAAAATTAGTTGATTTGGGATGTATACCTCCGTGAATGGATAGGTTCCACTGAACATATTTCTTAATTTGTCCATATCTTGGCATGTATACCTACAAATTAAATCATTTTAATTATAGATTAAACTAGAGACATAGATCTAAAACTTTCATGAAGATGCTGAAATTTGATTTTGCCTCTACAAGTTTTGAATTTTGTTTTGGAGTTGAGTTTTGGCTATTGTCCTTATTTTCAAACAGCCTGTAGTTTTTAGGGTGTAACTCCCGATATAATTAACTAAATTGCATGAAATTTATGCCATTAGAACTTTAGACATAGTGAAATGAAATAAATTGACAATATTATAGGGTAATGTGGGAATTAAAGGAAGAATAAGGATCAATATGCAATTTTTATAAAATCAACTCATGGACCAATAAGATTAAAGCATGTGTGTCTAATAGAATTGTAACAAATAGTCCAATAAAATTGCATCACATGGTCTAATAGAATTGTAACACATAGTCCAATATAATTTTAATACATGGTTTAATAGAATTATAACACATGGTCCAATAGGATTAAAACATGTGTCTAAGACTAGAAAATTCATGGAAAGGCATATGGAGAGGGAATATGAATGAAACTTTGATGGCTTAGCTTCAGAATTTTTCTCCTTTCCATTTCACCTTCTTCATCCCATCATTTTTCACTTGGTGATTCAAGTGAAGCTAAAGAGGAAGGGAAGGAAAAGCATTAAAAGCATTACTTTGTCAATTTTAAGGTTTGAGACTTCACTTAGTTGATTTATGTATTTATGTATGATTGAATAGATAGAAAAATTCATTTGGATGTGGAATGGTTGCTGGGATGTTGCTTTAGTGTTATTTTGTTATTACCTTGCATAGAATTGGTTAAATATGATAAGAGAGTATTGTGGTGGAATTCTATTTAGGGTTTGTTTGAGTTAGTTACATTGTTTGAGTCATAACTCAGTCTACAAACCTCCCAATTATGCGATTTCAGTTGTATATGAAACCTAAGACATAGAGCTCAATATCTTTAGAAGGGACTCTGACTTAATTCTGGCTTTATGACCATGGAAATTAGGATAGAAAATAGTGACCTGATATTGCCCCTGTTTTGAAGCAACATGTGATATTTGGTCTATAGCTCATGTGTTTATTAGTTCAAATGGCCTCATCTTTAGTGTTTGGGAAACTAAAGACACAGATAGAAAAATGTCTAGAAGACCACGAAACCAAGTTCTGAATTTTTCTAAATGAATATTAAGGAACAACTAGCCTCTGTCATGTGACTTGTTCCTGAACTAATAGATTGCCTATTTTTAGACCACTTTGGGGTTTAGCTCAAATTGCAATGTTTTGAGTTTGTTCTCATTTCTGATTTTTACCGAATCTTATCTGAAGATTTTTAAATGCGTATAAAAGTTTTCAAAACACATAGAAATAAAGTAATAGGACATACCTTGATTAAAAACATTGGAATATAAAATTGAGCATAATGCATTCCAAAGAACATTTACATGTACGTAAATGATTTGTATGCAAATTCATTACTTATATGTGTATAGTATGATTATACAAGTGTGATATTACACCTTTCTAATGGTGATAAATTATGACTTGCATGTATGAACGTAGATACAGATTTTATGACCTGAAATATATATCATATGACTTGTAGATATATTAATCATGAAATTGGTAAATGATTAAAAGAAAATATTACAGTGCCTGCTCTATTGTCTTGGTGGTGGATAGATGGGCATGCTTATAAGGTTATAGTGTAACTGCTATAGTTTGATACCACCGGTGTCTACAGTTCGATACCTTTGGGTATCCACAATTTAATACCTTTGGGTATCCACAGTTCGATACCTTCGAGTATCCACAGTTTGATATCTTCAGATATACACAACACCTGTTATCCACACCTATAGAAAATATGCAGGCCTAACACAAAAAGTAAAGTAAAGATAGATAAATAAGAAATATAGTATGACAACATAAACAATCGATAAATGAATGAACATTTGCATTTGTATTGATAATTTGTATCATTGAGTGTTGAATATCATGTTTGAGTTTTGAAGGTAAATTTATGGTATATGAAAAAATATTGAAGCATGTTTGTATTATTTATTTGATTAAATATGCCATCATTATTTATATTTGTGCGATGTTCATAAATGTATGTGCTTAGTGGATGACTGTTGTGAGTGGTCATCAAAAGTAAGTGTTTGTCCTACTAAGCTTTCGAGCTTAGCACAAGTGTTAATCCGTATAGGTCCAAGCTATAGGAGTGAGAAAAAGGCAACATTTACAGGGACCAAGGCTAACAACTAGAAGTAAAAGTACCTTTGAATGTGCTTTTCGATTAAAGAATGGTTGTACATGTAATAAAGGAAACTGGATGTTTGCTTTCCAGATTATTATGTTAATGTAAAGATATAATTTTGTAACGTGTATATGTATAGCATCGAATAAAATTATAAACCTTGAATGCATATACAAGAATTTGGTTGCTCTCTATGTGGAAGATTATAGGTTCCATATAGGGGGTATCACAACTGGTGCTTGAATGGAATTAGTTGATGCTTTTGCAATTAGCTTTGGATGGGCATGAGTAGGGCATAGTTGAGATAAACCAGATGAACTCGTGGAGAGTTGATAAAAGTTGTCAACACCATATTTGACTCGAACACACAAAGAGCCAAAACCTGTTGTGGTGGGCATGGGCTGTATGGCTTTTCTCTATGAATCTCCTCGCTGGGTTCACATCCCTTTTTGTCCAAAACACGGTACAAATAACAGCTTAATGTCCCACCACGATACCAATCTTTTCTCTTTTATATATAAAAAGAGAAGCATATTGCGTGTGGTGCGAATGGGATGTTGGTGAAACGAGTGTCAGATTACTAGCTTTTTGACCAGCATTTGTATTGTATGTACAATGAGACAAATCCATTGCCTCTTGAGGCATGTGGAGATGATCACTTAGATTTAATGCTTCTATTCTATTACACTCACTTGAACCATCCCAACCGACGAGTTAAAGATCCTATCCATCGCTTGATTCTAATGCTTTCCTATTCATAGTCAAATAACATAATAATGCAATTCAACAGATCTAAAGCTTCAATCCATTAGACTATTTCATTGCCTTTCCTGCTATTCTATCGCTAATAGCAATATCAGGTGAAGAGTTAAAATTTTGTGGAGCTACAAGTTTGCTTTACTTGGATTTGATGCATAGATTCCAGTAAGATCGTCAGAAAATGAAAAGGCTACTAATAGTAGATAACTTGATGCAATTCAACATCATTGCTGTTTCTACAACTGTACAAGAGAACGAAGACCTTCTAATAATCAAGCATTAAGACTACCTCTTAAGAGAGCTCTCCCTAATTCTCAAGCACTGATGATTGTCGGATGCAAAAGAAAATCGAAAGCAGAAACTCTTTTATTTCAACTTTGATTGGACGATTGTTTTATTAGAGGCTGAGAAGTCTTTCCCCATTCTTCTGCTGGGCTTTTCACCTCCATTAGCAATGCTACTACTTCTTTCATGGTTGGCCTTTCTACCGGGGATGAATTCACACAGAACATTGCAATTCCTAGTGTCTGTAGCATTTCTTGTACCATTTGGTCTGGTAAACCTTGAAGCTTTGTATCCAGTATCGATACAGCTGGTTCGAAACTTCCCATCTTTTTCTTCACCCACTCCACTATGTGTAGCCCATCTCCAACTTGGGGCTCCACTGCACTGCGACCGCTAAGAATCTCGAGCAAAACCACTCCATAACTGTAAACATCACTTTTCTCTGTTATGTTCATCGTGTATCCATATTCTGCAAGTATTATAAAGAGTTATTAGGATCGAGAATTCGATTATAACGTTGATTATATATATTCCAACTTGATAGACTTTTGAACTCCTGCCTGACAAAACATTGTAATACATGCAAGATCCTTGTGACAGGACATTACTGGTATCATATGCATAGTTGCAGTCATTACCAGCTAATCCATTCAAACCAAGCAAAAGATAAACAAGTGAGCTAAAGGAATTAGAAAGCTTAAAAATTACTTACCTGGAGCAATATAACCATATGATCCAGCTACTCGAGACATTGCATGATGATAATTTGGAGTGATCATCAATTTCGCGAGGCCAAAATCTGCCAGGTATGCCTCAAATTTGGAATCCAGAAGTATGTTGTTGCACTTGACATCCCTGTGAAGGATTGCTGGAACACAATCATGGTGAAGATAAGCCAGGCCCTGGGCCGACCCAACAGCAATTCTGTACCTTGTTTCCCAATCCAAGTTCCTATTCCCTTGCAACAACTGTTGCAGATTGCCATTTGAAATATAATTGTAGAGAAGAAGTTTGACACTCTTGTTAGAACAGTAGCCTAACAACTTCACGATATTCCTATGTCGAATATGTCCCAGAATTTGAATTTCTGCTGCAAAGGAATCCACTGCCGGTTCTTCATCCTGTTTAGTCTTCCAAAGCTTTTTTACTGCAATCAACTCACCGTTAGGCATTTCGGCCTTGTACACCACTCCTGAACAGCCTTTGCCTATCATATTTTCGTCTTTTAAGCAATCCAGTATGTTGTCAATGGTGAAGTTGAGCTTTTGAAATGGGATAAAGGTCCATGGATAAGAGAAATCTTCAGCACAAGATGGTGACGCTGATGCTCCCAAAGTCTTCTCAACCATGTACCTATGCTTCCGAGTCACTACAATCCAAGAAGCAAGAAGTAGGACGGTCACTGAAGCCAGTATTACCGAAATCAAGGCAACAGTTTTAGTAGATTTAAGTCCGTCTCTTCGAAAGAATCTCGATGAACAAGTCGAGCCATCCAGGGACTCGCAAAGGTCTGGATTTTGGAAGTACATATTTGAAGAGAGAGTTCTAAAGAATGGTGTTATGGGAATAGGACCTGAGAAGTTGTTGAAGGAGATGTTAAGAGAAGTCAAGCTAGTAAGGGACCCAAGAACCTTGATCTTTCCACAGAGCATATTGTGGGAAAGATCTAGCAATTGTAACTGTGTAAGACCAGATATTGTGTCAGGGAGCTCACCACTAAATGCATTTGAGCTCAAGTCTAAACTAATTGTTAAACTTGTAACGTCACCAATTTCAGGTGGAATCGGACCTGAAAGGCTGTTGGAGCTCAAATCAAGCAATGTTAGCTTCTGCAAGTTTTGGATGGATCGTGGTATTGACCCGCTCAGCAAATTGTTGTTAAGAATGAGCTTGTTCAGGTAACTAAAGTTTCCAAAACTTTGTGGAACTTCACCTGTGAAACTGTTCCTGCTAAGATCAAGTTGCTCCAGATTTACAAGCTCCCCCAGCTGAGTTGGTATCTCTCCAGTAATATAGTTGTTATGGACATCCAAGAGCTCGAGAACGGTGACGTTGGAAATCTGAAATGGAAGGCCGCCAGAGAAACGATTCATATACAGGTCAAGAAAGACCAAATTCTGTAAATGGCCTATCTCCTTAGGAATCTGACCAGAAAGTTGGTTTTCTCCAAGCCTCAATCTAACTAAAGACTGGCAATTTGCGACACCTCTCGACAATCCTCCGGATAATGAATTACCTAGAAGCAGAAGCTTGCTAAGCTTCTTCAAGTTGAAAATCTCTTCAGGGATTGACCCAGTGAGCTTGTTTCTCGAAAGATCAAGAGCATATAATTCAGTGCAGTTACCAAAAGAGGCTGGTATGGTACCAGACACTGAATTACCCCACAAGAAAAAACTCTGCAAATACTTCAGCGTTCCAACCTGCGTCGGAATTGAGCCTGATAATTGGTTCTTATCAAGCTGAAGTGTTGTTAGACTTGTACAGTTACTCAACTGCCAAGGAATCAAACCTTTTAGCGAATTATCGGACAAGTGAAGCTGCTCAAGAACAGTCAACTTTCCTAAATCACCCGGTATTTCCCCAGAAATGTCATTAGCTGAAACATCAAGAACAACCAGCGATGAACAGTTTGATAGCTCAACTGGAATAGGCCCTTCGAGAGAATTACCCCACAGAAGCAAACTGGTAAGCTTTTGCAGCTTACCCAGTTGAGAAGGGATTGAACCTGTAAGCTTATTCATGTGCAAGTACAAGTTCCTCAACTCTGAACAAAATCCTAGCTCAGGTGGTATAGAACCAAAAACCTCAGTATCATAAAGAGCTAAAGTTTGGAGACTGATTAGGTTCCCAAATGTTGGTGGTATAACACCGGAAAGCCCTGACGCTGCAGCACCAAATGTGATGAGATTGGTTAGTAGACCTAACTGAGGTGGTATTTCTCCAGTCAGATAAGGATTGCCACCAACTCGTAGTTGTTGGAGGGAGACCAAAGAACCCAACTGAGATGGTATTGAACCATTGAGAAGATTGTCTTGCAGGCATAGAACTTGTAAAGAAGTAAGATTCGCAAGTTGTGGAGGTATTCTGCCAGAAAATTTATTAGTGTCCAAGTAGAGAAACTGAAGTGAGGAAAGGCCACCGAGTTCTCGTGGAATAGGACCTGAAAGAGAGTTCGAGGAGAGGTCTAAAAGCCTAAGATGGATAAGTTGGCCAAAGGAAGGCGGGATTGTGCCAGAGATATTAGCAGAGGAGAGATTTAGAAGTTGTAGATACGAAAGAGAAGAAAGTTGTGAAGGTAATGAAGATAAATTGAGGAATGTGTTTGGAAGGGAAAGAGAAATAACTCTACTTTGTGGGGAACACGTAATGCCTTGCCATGAACAAGGAGTTGAGCTTGAAGGATCCCAAGAAGAGAGGATTGGAGAGGATGACTTAGCTGATGGGTCTGTTGCTGAGAGAAGAGAAAGAAGAGCCTGTCCATCAGGAGATAAAGAAGCCACAAAAGATGTTCTTGTCATGGTTAACGTTACCAAGAATGAACAAAGCAAGAGAGTAAAGATTGGTTTCTCCATTTTCGGTTGTCACCAACAAAACCTTGGTTTAATTCAACGGAGGCCCTTTAGGTGGTTTTGGAAACGGTGGAAGATGGTGATTGTGATGGTAACGGTGAAACCGAAAGTCCACTCTAGGAGACAACATGCATGTGAGAGAGGATTGTCGAGAGACAAGGATGCTTGAGTTTTACACTAAAAGTGTTGAGACCATGCATGTGAAGAATACGAAAAGATTACCACCATTAAATCGTCGAAGAATCTGTAAAATGAGTTCCAGGACCCAAACTTTGAGGGTGATTAAACGTTACCCATAAGGATATCTCCTGTTTGAAATAAGAATCGGAGCGGAGGTTCTGGTGGCTGTGTTGGTGATAGTGGACTTGGTAAGATAAAGTAAAATGATCATAGAAAGCTTTCAAATTTCAGGGCCTGCAACCCTACGGATTAAATTGTAAGGTGGTGATGGCATAATATGCAAACTGGGTTTTGTTGGGTGGTTGCTGCGGCTGCCTGTGCCTGGTATGGTATGGTGGCTAAGCCAGTCATGTACTTGTTGCTTATAAACTCTTGAAACCTAACATCCTTTCTCGTAGGCTGTCCTAATTTTAATTCCAGCGTTTCTTCCTAATGGACACGCAGTCAATTGTGCAATTCGCTGTCGCAAAGATGCAATCTGGAATTTCGACTAATTTTTAATTTTTAATCTCCGACGTTACACGTGTAGGACCAGCATTTGCTAAATAAAACACAACTCCACTTGTCAAGATGACATGGTAAATTTCTTAAGCTTAAATATTAATTGGAACAAGTAATTGATTCGATCCAGGGGATGCGTTAGTTGCTAATCGGTTCCTTCGGCGTTAATTGCTAATCGGTTCCTTCTATAATATTTTATCATAAGAGTGCCTTGAAATTTCTTCAAACTAGAATTGTAGCCTAAAGACTTGAATTTGGTTTTTTATAGACCAGAAAGTAATAGTTGTAAGTGACATACTTCTATAAATCACAATTACTATTTACTCCATAAAACTCCAAAATAAGCACAAAATTTTGGAACACGTTCAAGTTGCAAATATTTGGGTCAGGGAGTCAAGAGTATCAGAGATTCAGGTGGGCAGAGACAGAATCTGGCTCCATGTCGAAGTAACTAAGAACCCTCGAGAAAGAAAACATAACCATTTGTATGAAAGCAAAGTATCAAAATGAAAACAGAAATCTCTTTTTGAAGAAAAATAAAGAAAGAAAGAAAGAAAGAGGTCATTCGGAAGGCAAAGGCTTCGACGATTAAAAAACGGACAGAAGGCAGCATAGGAGACTGTGAAAGGTAAAAGGGGTTCAAGGGCAAGCAACCAATTTCAATGTCTTTTTCCTTACATTTACTATTACACGTATAAATATGTTCATTAGAGTCCAAAACGTGGGATGGTGTTACTACAGAGGGTTAGAATTTAAGAGAGGCGTGGATACAGAGGAAGTCTAATTGGAGCATCTAGTTGTTTAATCATCTGTATGGTGGGTAAGTACTAAGTAGCCAAGGTTAAAAGCTTTGTTGGCTTACCGAGGAAGGGAGGGAAGTGGGTTTGTTTTGGGAATGTAAAGACTACAGAGACAGTCACGTGAGACATTAGAAAGAGATAGAGACTTGTTGGTTGGCTCTGGGGTTTTGGGTGAGAAGTCATCATCGATCATCGATGGCTTTTATTTTATTTTTTTCGCTTTAGTACGATTAGGGTTTTCACATTTCATTTCAGCTCTACCTTAAAGTCACCTTATTTGAAATGTTTTTGAGGAAGACTTCAGGTAAAGATAATATATGTTTCGAGTACTGGGATTTTATTTTTATTCTTCACCAACAATTAATGCTGTCCGCCTCAAATTCATAATGTCATTTATTTACGACAAAATCTATCTTCTTGTAAAAGCAAAGCCATTATCATAATTGTATTAATATTTATTAAGAAATCTATTGTATTTTGAATGTCAAGTTTACATTGGAGCATCTTATAAGAAGATAAAAGATATACTTGGCACCCAAATCAATGTTTTGAATTTTTAAGTTGGGCATACATGAGCAAGGCTATAAAGTGAAAACGTTAATCAGTGGTTACTGTAATTGCTCTTGGCTCGATCAAGTCAAAAGCCACTTGATAATTGGATGCAAATTTTATGTCTTTCGAAAACCTATACACGTAATTATTACAAGCTCATCACTAAGCTTTGTGTTCGGTGGTTTTCTATAATGTAACTATCTACTTGTATGTCCAATACATTATTCATGCATTTCACTACAATTTGAGTTTACACATTTCATTGCATCGAAATTGGAACTCTCTCGTTTAGAATTAGCATGCCCACATGTATATATTCAAAAATAAATATAAATACAGGATATAAGTGTTGGTTTATACCCTATAATTAATAAAGTCTACTAGATAATTATAAATTGAAAATAAAATTATGATGAAATTATAATTATGAGATTTATATTACATTTATGTATTATCTTTAAGTTATTCATAGTCATTGTTTTTATTAAGACTGGACATCAATATAATGTAACAAGACTATTACACATTAGGTTTTTCCTTATAGAATAAGTGGTCAATCTCATATACTAAAATATGGAGGTACTTAAACAAAAGTGTAGGTATTTATTAGAGAACAAGTTCACTAAACTGATCTCATATGAGAAATTCATTTAGAACATTACTTATATGTCTATGGAAATTCTCATTGTGGTCAATGTATAAGTGACCCTTAGACTTCAGACCTCTCAAATTATCTTGTATAGGGATTGTTATATTTTGATAATGCTTATCCCCTATTCTAATCAGGGTAACTCAATCGGTAGTTATTATATATAGCATGAGCTATAAGGAAATAGTTGAGTGATCAAGATATGATTCATCATCTTAAAGTAATTAGGAAGAATGTTTTACTGTTCTCAATTAGTATTGATTAAGAAAATCTTTGGCTAAGTTAGAATGAAGTTTTGTAAATAGTTTATAAATATTATTAATTGAATCAATGACTAATGATGGAGAACTAATATAATTGTACTATAAAATAAAATAGACATTAATTTTGTGCTCTATGTCCAATCAGAGCATTGTATGATAAAAGAATTGAATTATACAAAAATCATGTACAGAAAGGTTAGTTAGAGCCCTTTGACATTTCTAAATATTTGGATGGTCATGATGTCTTGCTAAATGTCAATCTTGATATGTGGATATAAATTGTTTAATTAGATAATTAAAGATAATCTAAAGGAGTTTAGTTTATATAATCATAAATATGATTTAGGGTTATAATTTGAATCAATTGTCAATATATTTAAGAATCTAATGGATCACATATAAAAAATCAGTTGAAGAGAGGAAAAATATTTTCATCAAGTTGGATTTGATTATAAAATTTGAGGAACTTTATAACTAATTAGCTTAGTTCTCTTTTATCATGTTATAACCCTATATATAAGGAATTATGTTTACATCATCTATAATTGGACTTAAATTAGTGGAAAAGCCAAAAGGAGAGTATATGTTACTCTCTTTATGTTGAAAGTAGTCTAAAGGTGATTATTACTATGATAAAATATAAAAAGCATGAGTTCCAATTCAGGTATTGCCAATATTATTTTACTATTCATATATCGATTATTAATGTATATAAAATACTATTGAATGATCATATAATTGTTTTTGTTAATATATAACTACTACATATGGCATTAGAACATATTTCAATAGGTTTTATGACCTTTAATTGTTTAAATAGGCTAAGTTTTTAGATTAAAAAAGTCTAGATTGAAGATTTTAGGGTTTTAAAAAATTACCAAATTTTATTTATATAAACCTTAGAATTTTTGTTGTTGCTCTTTATGATTAATTCATGATGTTAGGTAATAAGTGCTCCAAATTGAGTTATTAATCGATTTGTGAATTATTATTTTTTAAATTATTTGTTACATATGAATAAGTTAAAAGATTGGTTAATAACTACACTAAAGTCTATAGTTAATCAGTTTTGTTATTTTTGCACTCTTAAATACTGTGTTTTTCATGTTTCCTTTGAGTTTTTTTTTAATGATTATATGTCTTTTTTACTGTACTCTTTTATGTGTTCTTATCTTTTGGATGATGCCTATTGGTCAACCATAACATCACTGTCTAGTAAACTAAAACCCAAGTTAGAGACGTATAACCTTTTATAGGATTTAGAGTTAAGTTCTATCAATTAATTATGTAGTTAATTGGTGCTCAATTGTATAGTTTTTTTAATTGACTGAATAGTCGACTGAATAGGGGTTGTTTACTTTTATTTTTGTGCACTTTCATATTTTAGGCTAACCAAATGATTTTTAATCACCTTCAAAATATTTTTATATCTTTACTTAGAATTGTTTCATGTCCAAAATGGGTAATTATGCATGATTTATAAGATGGAATAATGAACGATGAGTGTTATAATTTTGGTTTATGAATCTTTTAAAAGTGGATAATAATTTGTAATACCATTTCTCTCTTAATCTATTGAAACTCTTATTTGCATTATTTATTTTTTCCAAATGGGAAATTATGATATTTGTATTTTTTTTCTCTTTTATAAGATATGTCTTATTTATCAATCTAGTGAGTCAGGTAGTAGTGAAAAATCAAATATGTTCAGTTAAAACCTTATATGAGAATCATTTTAAGGCTTGGAAGAGTGATGCACAGTCTTAGGTTTGGTAGATTTGGATATAGCTCTCATTGAGGATGAGTTACATCTATGAGATAAGAGAGCACAACAGAGTAGAAAGTTTACCGCCAAATGTGAGAAAGACCCAATAGGTTAAATGTCATAGTTATGAAGAGGTCTATTTCACTATCCTCAAAGGGTAGATTACTAGTTAAAAACTGTGCTAATAGGTTATTGGTGACTTTGAGTGAAAGGTTAATAGAATATGAGAAAGTTAAAGTTGGACAAATTATAGATAGTTTGACTTAATTGAAGCATGATGGAGCCTTAAGGATTAGGTCTTACATCATAAGGATGCAGAATATAACTAATAGGCTAAATAGGATTTAGGTCCCAATATCGTATTCTTTTTTAATCAACAAGTTTTAACTTCTTGATCATTTGAATTTAATTCTTTATAGACATTCTACAATATTGGGAAGGTATGGATAGTGAATGCGTAAATCTTAATATGTGCATAAGAATAATGGTAAAACAAATTTTGTGTTTGAAAGGTACCTAATAAGTATAAGGCTTTTTAAAGAAGAAGGAAAGCAAACTAGGTGACCTTGAGGTTTTAATTTTCTTGTAGTCATTTTTAATAGATATAGCACCAAATAGTTGGTAGTTGGATATTATTCTTCTATTTGTACTTCTAATGCATTATAGGTAATGAGGAATAAAAAGAGTCAAGTAGTAGTCAATGAATATGTTTGTGAATGGTGGAAGAGTAGATGCAGAGTACATCGGAGATATAGAGATACAATTTATATTAGATAGTAGCATACTGTTAAATTAAATGGTGTATGCGTCATCTTGCAACGTAATTTAATTTTAATTTCTATACTATATGATGTTGGATATAATTTTATTTTTAGTAATAAACAATTTTATCATCCCGTCATCCAATTTTCAATGGTGAATGTTTATTAAATGATGATTTTTGTTATTTGGATTTAAAATATCATAATGAAATTGGCTATAAATATTGAAAAAAAGGGAATTAAAAGGAGTTTAATTAAGAAAAATTCATTCATTTTACGATATAAGATACATCATTATTTTTAAAGGGAATAGTTTAGAGATTGTTCAAGGAAACCCTCCCTAATTTGGTTTGTGATGATGTTAGTGGCTATAAAATTTTATTAGAAATTCACTAAAAAAGTATGAGAAAAGCTACTATTATTAATAGCTAGGTTTTGTAGATTATTCACATGATAGTAGCGGATCTTTTGACCACATTATTGATCTTATTATAACTTTCATTAATGATTACACTCAATATGATTTCCTGTATCATAATAGTAATAATTATGAGGCCCTATAGATGTTCAAAATATTTAAGGTAGAGGTTGAGAAGTAATTGAATAGACATATTAAAATTGTCATATCACATTGTGGTAGAGAGTATTATGGTAGACATGGGATTTAGGTCAAGAGAAAAGTCCTTTTATTGAGTTTCTAGAGAGTTTGTCGTAAAGTTACGTAGTACACCATGCACAATACAACTGAGAAAATTATACTAGTAGAGATGTCCAATCGAACACTAAAGCATATAATGAGCAGTATGATGGCAATATTAAAGCTTCCTAAGTATCTGTTGAGAGATAAATTAAAGACAACAATTTATATCTTAAATCATGTTCATAAGTCATTTCCCAAAAGTCCATTTGAATAATGGATAAGTAGAATCCTATTTTGAATTATTTGAGGATTTAAACTTATCTAGTAGAAATGAAAAATTATGACTCATTAAAAAGAAACTAGATCCTAGAGTAAATCATAAATCCATTATAGGTTTTCTTAAAGGTTTGAAATGCTATATACTTTATGTCCTAGTCATAATATCGAAATTCTACAGGTTTTGGTAATAAGATATTTATAGAATAATTTAATAAATGTATAATTTATAGTTGAAGTAATTGAGGAGCCTAAACTAATAGCATTAAACTTTCCCATATTTTATGAGATAATTTTTAAGGTACTTCCAGAGGTATATGGTGATGATTTTGATATAGCTTTAGTTACTGATGCTAGAGATGACAGATATGCTACCGAGCATACCGTGCCAAATTCTTAACATGATTTTATAGAACCATTGAGATTTTTGCAAAGATATAGGAGGCCATCATCCTTTTATAATATTATTTTCTATATAGGTGAGATCTAATGTATTTTAAGGGAGATTGTGGATCCTCTTACCTAGAAACAATAAGGAATAATCATTCTAATAAATGGATGATGACTATGAAGGAAGAGTTGCAACCTATGACAAACAATGGTGTTTTATAATTGGTCTAACATTATAACTAAGTATGAACTTAATCATTAAATTTGGGTATTTAAGACTGAGAGAGAAACCAAAGACAAGTTTAGAAGGTTTAAAGTAAATCTTCTATCTAAGGGGTACAATCAGAAAGATAGAATGGTTTACACTAAGTATTGCTTACTAGTCTCATCTAAGAACTAATTTTAGATCATTATAGTTTTAACAGACTATTTTGTATTTAATCTTCACTATATGAATGTCAAGAAAAGCTTCTTAAACAATTATTAGGTAGAATATGTGTACGTGTAGCAATCCAAGAGTTAAGGGAAAAAACACTAGGTTTGCAAATTGAATTGATCAATTTATAGATGAAGGCAAGTATAATAGAAGTTGTGCTTGAAATTTCATAAGGTGGTCACATCTTTAGATTTTAAAGATAACATACTTGTCTCTTGTGTATACTCCAAATTCAATACATTTTTTATCTTATATATGGATAATATATTACTAACCAATAATGGTTTGAGCATATTTTAGAATATAAAGAAGATATTTTTAAAGAAAATGACATGAAAGATCTTAGAGAGACCTAATTTTCTCTTATAGTGGAGATCTATAAGGATATCTCCAAAAAGTTTTAGGCCAAAATCAAAAGGCTTATGTCTAAATAGTACTAAAGATGTTGAACATATAGGACTGCAAACCTAATATATTACCTATAATCAAAGTTGACAAGTTGTGCAAGGAGTAGTATCCTCTAAATAAGGTGGAAAAAGCTAAGATATGTTTCATTCCTTATAATAATGTAGTTGTAAGTCTGATTTATTTAGAGGTATATACTAGACTTAATGTTGCTTTATGATTAGTGTTCTTGTAAGGCATTTAAAAAATCCTATCATAAACATCAGATTGTGGCAATGAAAGTGTTGTTATATGTGCAAAAACAGAGATTAATGAATGGTTTATAGCTTTGTACAGGTTTGGATATTATTGGATATGCTAATTTGATCTAGCATTTTTTGATGAAAAGAAATCTACATCATGTTACATTTTTATGTTAGCTAAATAAGTTATGTTTTAGAATAATTTTATGTTTTAGAATAATTTTAACTAGTTTGTTGTGGTGACTTCATCAATGAAAGCTTAGATTATAACTTGTTTTAAAGGAGGAGCGCATGCCAAGTGGTTGAACATTATGATTTATTTATTTCATTTCTAGGTCCATTAGGATTCCCTGTGACAACCCATTTATTGTATTCTTCTCCAAGAATACAAAAATCACTAAACGAATGTCATTATAGACATGATAGTAAACATGTTTATTAAGGTGCTTAGGCCCACCGATTTTCATAAACATTAAACAATGTAAGTGTTATATTGTCTTAGATATTTTGATATAGTGAGAGTTTGTAACTTTTATGTTACATCTTATAGTACTTAAGATTAATAAAGTTGCAAAATTTGCATTTGTTTATTATAATTTGATTTGTAAAATACATTCATGATGTTATCTTATTGAACTTGTGTACATAGAATTCTTTTCATTTCAAGTTGTTTATGAATTCTTTATAAAAGTGAATGGTTTATTTCATGATTGATCTTTATGGTTCGTGACTCTTTAAAGAACAAGCCATTTTTGGTAGTTGATCTCTATATAAGATTAATGGTTTCTTTTACGTAGGTCTTGTTTTGAGATTGGTGTCTTAATTTAAGACTAGACTGATGTGGATATATATGGTTCACGATTTTACATAAGGTTGCGTTCTTTTAAACTTCTTTAGGCTCTATGTATCAGCGGGACTTTCATCGAGTTGTTGTAAATACAAATCACACCACACTAACACTACATCAAAGGGATTGGTTAGTGAATTGCATATGTATGTAATTATAAATAGTATATTGATCACAATATATTAACTACCATATTCTAATATTTATTATTCATTTAATTGAATTCTTTAATATGAGATGTTTTTCAAAATTACACGCAAACTTAACAAATTTGTTACTTGACCCAATCGAATCATTTTCAAAGAAAGTACCAAATCCTTATTGTTTTGTCCAAATAAGGGAGTATACATTTTTGTCTTTATAAACTATAATTAATTATTTTATTAAAATTGGGCTAAATAGAGACATGAATGACTTAATTCAAAAGGTTTATTAAGTGTAGTATGATTATTATGTAGGGTTATAAGAGAACCTTACTGATAGGGCTAAACTAATTACTAATTAGCATAGCTTTTCTTATCATCTCATATATAAGTAATTTGTAAGGAATTAGGTTTATATAATCTATAATTTGAATTAAATTAATAAGAGAGCTAAGAGAATGAAATATACTACTTTTCTTTTGTATTATGGGCATTGTAAAAGTGACATTATTTATCCAATTCAAAGAGTGATTAGTGAAAAGAAATGTCATTATAAATACTAGCATGAGTTAATAATCAACATAAGTGTTAGTGAGACCAAAAGATGGGCGCAGGGAGGTCCACGTTGTTCCCTGTCGAAGCGGTAAGATTCTTCCAAAATTGTGCAGTTGTTGCGCCGCTTCATAGATGCTTACAGAACCCTCTACTTATTTACGATTGCGTATACATCTCACGAGCGGATTTCAAGTTACCTTATAATTAGTCTAATTGATAATTTGCTTCCAACGCATTAAATATTAACCCATCTAGCTAGGATCCAGAAAGAAGCCACTAACATTAATTTTGTTGATACCGTCATATTCATTTTCCTTTTCTCTTCTTGTCATTCTACTAAGGCCGTTTAATTGGCATAAAGTAAATTTGGAATATAATTCTTCAGAAAATAAATTTATAGAAAGTAAAGATATTTTCATGATTAGATACTTAAAAAATTTTTAATAAAAAAATTAGGTAAATTTTTATTATATTGTTTAGTATGTATCAGTATTTCATAGAATATAATTTAATTTTAACTTGTGTTTTTATATATATCTCTATCGAATAAAAATTAAAACCCTTAAATAATGTTAATTTGTAATAACAATTACATTATTAAATGTTAAATTTTCATTTATAATATTTTAATCATATAATATTGTTTTATTATTCTTAATATTCTTAATTATTATTATTAATTTTCTACTTATTATTAATTTTATTATTACCAAATTTATTATTTTTATCAATTAC
>JANZXR010000044.1:0-28254 GCA_027575705.1 Erythroxylum echinodendron | reverse complement strand
GAAAGAGGTGCATTTGATGGATCATCTTCCTTCTTTCATCACTAAAACCGAAATTGACATGTCATTTTAGGTTATTGGTCCTTTTACATAGCCATTTTAAAACGAATGACAAGAGTCTCATTTAATGGCTTCTTTATGTTTGATTAAAGAATGAAGTGATGCATTGGATGCTCTTCACTTATTCTTTCTTTTCATGCATAACTGAAATTGACAAGGTGTAAGAGAGGGGTTCTTGCATTTTTTGGACTTTCTCTCCTTTCTTACATATGTTAGTCAAAATTTGCATGAGAGGTGTCTCATCTTTGGCTTCTTTCTTCTAAGAAAAATCTCCTCTAAATATTTCTTCTCCTTTCCCGCCAAAGGATCTTGTTAACTAAGTTGTCCAAGAAGAACAAGTGGTAGATAAGATTGGTTGAGGATACAACAACAAGGAGATAATATATTGACAAAAGAAAGGATTCAAAAGCATGGCTAAAGAAAGAGAGGATAACACAGCGAAGAGTTAAAGCTGTAGCAAAAGGAGTCGATAATATAATCTCCATCTTGTTCTTATGATAATTGTTTTCCATATACCGTATCATGTATAGATTGACATGTTGAATTAGTTATGTTGCTTCTGCTGTGTTTTGATTTCTTAAAAAGTTTTGAAATATACTGTTTTAGCCAAATCTTGCATGTTTTATTTTCGGATCCAACAGGTTAAATGGTGATGGAAGCTTGGTTGGAATTGTGAACATTATCTGCAATATTTTGTATTTTTCAAGGGAAGCTTAAAGTCTTATGGATGGAAGTATAATGTACACTACAATATTTTGTATTTGGACTCCATTGCATCGTTATATAGATTTTAAATTGTGATTTCCCAACTTTTCATGTCAGGTTTTCTCCATAGAATCATAATGTAGCCTATACTATATATTTGGCATGTAACTATTTGTTGCTTCTATCATAGAATGGATTTACTATTCACTGTACTTGGTAGGGGCAATGTTCACTTATAATTGTTCTTAGTTATCTCATATATTGTACTTGAGCAACTTCCAAAAACTCATAATTTAAGTTATTTCAACTATGTGCTAGTTTTTTGATTAAACATCCTATTTTGTAACTAATATTCCTTACCAAATGTTGAAACATCAATCGTCTTCTGCCTAGTACATCAAACATGTTCAGCCTACTACATAAAACATCAAACATGTTTAGGCAAGAACATCAAATTAGTAATACAACAGATGTTCAAACATCTAATACTTTGCACTTTCCAATATCAGCTTAGGTGAAGAACATTTACACATTGTTCTAGTACATGAAACCATTTCCAGGTAAGGCTTTACAGGTACAACTATTGCCTTTTTGTCTTCATTATTTAGACTAACAAACATAAGCAACAATACTAAACACAAGCTTAAATAAGCGCTCCATTTCCAACACTTTGCTGATTGTGTTTCATAACTAGTCGACGTAGCAACTAACTCATTCTTTAACTTCAACTTTTTTGCAATCCTTTCAGCTGGCACAATTTCTACTGCATTCTCTCTTAACTCTGTCACTTCCGTCTTTAATAGATTATTTGGACAATATAGCATCTTCTCTCTGCTTTTTAGCTCTAAAATAATCTCTTTTAATTTTAGACAAAATCTTTGATCATACCATTCATGAAATCCGCAAACATTTTCACTTTACCATCAAAGAAAAAGCAATATTTCGTTAATGAAATATATGGACATATTTAGCTAAAACAACATAAAAATGTATCGAAATTACTGGAAAGAGTCGATAGCCATAAAACCTTCTTCCTGGATTTTCATTAGTCTATAAAGTCCATCTAGGTGCTTTTAAGTTACAGTAACAATATTTAGCCTCTCTGTCATAGTCCCATTCAACTGGATAAGTTGAAGAAATCAACTTGTATGACCTCATATCAAGCTTAGAACGTGTCCCTCTGCAGCCAAAGTTGAAAAATTTTAAAATTCCAACCTAACACAAAATCATAACCAAATTGAATCCTCTAATCAACTATATTACCTTGCAGAACTACTACTTGAGCTCATTCTCAACTATTATAGGATAATGCTGTAATATTGATTGTGCACCCATTGATAGCTAAATGATGCCTACAGAACTGAATTTGTTTGCTCATAATAATCTGCATATCTTCCATAAATGTCATACCTGGCGCGTACACAATATCAAAACATGGATAACTACCAAATGTATAATAGAAAACCTGATCGTATCCTATATCCAAATGTATAATAGAAATTTCATGAAAACCAATTATCGTCAACACGCTGTTCAGCCCAATAATCAAAATCATTTTAAGAAGATAAAATTATTTACGCAAATGTAACATTGTGAGGGTAAAGGAATAAAGTGGATATGAAAACATCATAAATTTAAATACAAAACGTAGAAGGGACCATGACTCTTATTACCTACTTCAATCTTCAATCACAGCACATGTATGTTTCAGATCTCTAAAAACCTTACCACCTATTCACCTCCAAAAAGCTTACCGCCCATCACACTCAGACTACCAAGAAGGCACAAGCGATGGTGCTTCCAGGGATTGGAGTGAAGGCACAACCGAGGGAAGAAAAATAGGGTGAAACATCTGTTCATCAACGAATTTAGGGTTATTTATGAGAAACATCTTTTGAAGAAGAAGAGGGAAGTGTTTTTCGTTTTTTAAGTTGGATTTTTAAGCAATTATTTAATTTTTTGTTAAAATCTACCTGACGCCCATACTAAATAACGTATATTAAAGTGGCATGTAAACATTAAACTAGCTGCATCTAACGGCACGTGTAAACACACACTAATTTTCGTCTAAAAATGTCTTTAATTGAGCAAATCCATGAAATGGTAGCCCTTAAATGAGCTGATTTGGAGTTAATGTTCTAAATTGATCAAACTCAAAAAGATTAAGCCTTAATTTGGGCTTTTAGCCTTATTTATTATTATGATTTTTGGAAACAAAGTTGATGTAAACTTATAAAGTATATAATACAATAGTACAATATGACAATGAACTATTTTGCAATTTTTAAAAAAATTTCAGGACTATTTCATAAATTTAAAAAATTACCTGAAATAATATCCGGCATTGACCAGTACCATTACAGTACCGTATCAGAACCCAATCTATAAACAAGTCCAGTACGGTATTCGCAACATTGGTTCAGGTTGTAATTATTCTAAAAGAGATGAGATGAATGCATAACAGCTATTGACTTCATTAAAAACGTTAAGTAGATAATATCTTTCTATCATATGTTGGAAATGTTTTTGTAGATCTTTTATGTCTAAAGAACAACACTTCATTTCAAAATACTCTTGCCTGATTTGTTTGTTAATGAGCTAAAAATCTCTAAAGAATTTTTTGTGGATGACTTTAAGAAGAATTCCTGTAGATGTTACCTGAATATATTGGAGCCTGCGATAGTCATCTAATATTTGCTGCCATTTTCTTAAAGTACCAGTAAAACTTGAGGTAAATTTAGATAAGATATCCTATAAGGGATTATTAGGTTTTAGTCATCTGTAAATTGATCCAAGCTCTAAATTCATAGAGAAGATCTCTCCATTTTTTGGGTGGAAAGTCATTGAAAGTAAACTAGGGTCCCAAAGTAGGTCTAGTTGATGGTACTTGTATTGGTGGTGAGGGTCTAATGGTTCAGGTCATGTAGATTCAACTGCACTGATATCTAGTTTGACTTCTGGTAGTTGAGATGTCTTAGATATAGTTATCATGATTTGACCTAATTTAGATAAATTTGTAAATTGCTCTGAGTCTTCTGAGGATTGTTTAGAAATTTCAAAATTTTCAAATGTTTGGTCTTTAGAGTCCTCTGAAATAGATACTAGTGCAAGAGTTGCAACGAACTCTTATCGAGGAGCTTTACCTTTTCTATTAAATTGAGAAAGTTGAGTTTTAGGTGGTGATAAAGGTGGAGTTTTAATATGCAAAGGTTTTGTCTGTGGATTAACAAGTTTGGTATATGAATGTGAGGGATCATGAGCCCTTTTAGTTTGGTCTTTGTAGGTGTGGATTTGGTAGTAGGATAAATATGATGCCTAATTAAAAGATAGTTCATTTTAAACACCTTTTCAAAGTCAACAACTTCGGGACAAGATAAGGAAGAGTAGAAAGGTTGGATAACTGGAAAATTTATAAGATAAGCTCCATAAACAGTCTTAGACTTTTCTATTTGCATATCTGCTTCCATTCTTTGAAGTACTTCTTTCACGAAGTTCTTGTTCTTTGTTTATGAAATCAGGTCCAAAATATTGTGTTTCAATATATCTTAAGAGATT
The DNA here is from genome assembly GCA_027575705.1 of Erythroxylum echinodendron. Classification (NCBI taxonomy): domain Eukaryota; kingdom Viridiplantae; phylum Streptophyta; class Magnoliopsida; order Malpighiales; family Erythroxylaceae; genus Erythroxylum; species Erythroxylum echinodendron. Next base: position 23,937 of record JANZXR010000044.1, on the reverse strand, counting down.
AGCATTAAGTTTAACCATATGACCTTTCAAAGATGTGTATAGGTTTTGGATTTGAGAATAGTGTTTCTACACATTTTTGAATAGCCTGAGTCTATTAGTTAAGTCCATCAAGCTTGATATCTATGCGACGAAGAACTTTGTTTCGGGTAGCAACATTATCAGTGTTCCAGTTGAGTACTTGATTATGCAAGGGTACCATGAGAGGTGATTCCAGTAGAATGAATATAAGGGTTGGAGATAGCCTTATTAGTATCATTTATACACCTCTCCAGGGGAGGAAATTTATTCTCATACGATCTCATCGTCATTCAAGGAATTAGTGCTGGAGCAGTAACAAGAATGGGAGAAATAAAAGGTGGCGCTCTATTGGGAATTGGTTCTTTAAGGAACAAATGTTCATTTTCAACAACTCTTGAGTAGCTCATGAAGAGTCTTAGGTCTAGGTCGTGGGTTTTTAAGCCCAACCTAAGCTCTTGAATCTGGGTCATAGTCATCTTGCTTAAGATGAAGCTTTTGGGAAGGTTGACAATGGTGGATTTCTTTGGGTTATTGCTTTCGTGTCAAAGTTTTGCTCTACTTTTTTGAACATAGGCTTCATCTTCACTGTTTGTGCCATCATAGTTTAGTAGACATATTTCACAATTTGGTTCACACATGGATGAATCTACATCCTATATGAAATGTCCTCGAAGATAGCTGATGTACACATGTTGTCCATCAGACTTAACATTATGAATTAGAGGTCTATCTTTGTCTTTTTTGTGTGATAACACCGGTTTAAACATTAAAATAAGGTCAAATGTGCCAGAGGGCCCAGGTTGGTTTTCATTGGGCTTGGTATTGATGGATTAATAGATCCATCTCTTAGTGCCCTGTGATTAGGAGTAGTTGTGTGGAAAGAATGCCTATGAAAAGAGTACGTTTAACATTAGAAGGAAGAATTGCTATTGAAAAGGTTGAAGAAAGGTGAACATGATCAGTAGGTAAAGAGTCACTCATGACATATAGAAAGATCCCCTTACTTTCATCAAGAATGATGTAGTCACAGTAAAAAACACTCACGATTTTGACACCATCCGAGCAACCTTTGGTTAAAGGGCATACGAGGGTAGGAAAAATCAAAGGTTCGTGATATTGTTAGACTACATGAATTGAGAAAAGCCCTTCTCATTATGACTCTTAAATTCGTGGAATATTTTATCGATAAGTCTCGAAGGAACTACATCATAAGCTTCTAGCCTATATGCCAACCAAGTGACTTATAGAACAAATTTATATAGAGATTAAAGATAAACAAAGATTGACTGTAGCCTAAATTTTAGATATGCTAGCTGGGACATAAGTTCTTCTTCTCCATTTAGGACATTAATTCTCACCTTTTAAAAATCTAAATTAACCAAATAAACATAAAATACATAATTTTAATAAAATAACCATAAAATAATTATTAATAAGTTTCTTATAAATAAATACTTTATATATTTTATATAATTTAAATATGGTCTTTAAAATTAAACTTATATATAAGGTATTGAATTTAACTTACATAGGTTTAACTCAGTTTATATGATTCTGATAATAAATTTGAGCATTGAAACATGCACAGAATTGTACCAGATAACCCTAATTGGTTGGGAAGGTTATTGGCTTCAGGATTGAAACATGTTTAATTTGGCCATCCTTGCTAACTGGAAGACCTGTAGTCAAAGATACGAAACTTGCATCTTCTAACACATAGATGGTGTAACACAAACCTTGCACTACTTGCTTCCCTCGACATCAATACCTATTTCTTATTTTAACACTTGCTCACCTAGAAAAGCAAGCGGCCCAGATCTTTCTCTGTTTCTGAGTCGCTTACTTAACGATAGTCTTTATTTGCCTTCCTCTTTTATCGCTTTGTCTCTCCTCTGTTCTTCAATATTCGAGCTTTGCCACCATTATTTATTCCTACCCTATGACCCAGAGTAATGCTTGATTTTTTCTGGTTTAGTAAGGTTCGGTTTTGTTTACTAATTTTTATTCATCTAGGTTTTGGAAAGTTTGAATCTTTTTCGTGTTTTCTCCTCTGAACTGTTTGTGGGTTGAATAAAGGTGTGGCAGTGGAAATTTTGTTAATCTATATTGATTGGTGAGAACGTCGTACTTGTATGTGAAATCTTTCTTCTTTCGTTAATGCATTGTATCTATGTTTCATGGGTTTATTGGAGCATAATCTGTTTGATTGATGAAATATTTTCTTAACCCTTTTCGTTTTTCTCTCTGAAAGGTTCTTACTTCAGATAGGTTCTGTCCTCTATAATTCCCGTGTGACTTTCTAGTAGACCTGTATTATGTGAGCAAAAACAACTCTTTTTTTTTTCCCCCTCCTTTCAGTCGTTTTTATACTGTATACCGTGGTGTTTTAACGTCTTATACTAATATTTTAGTTGGTTATTGAGTAATCTAGTGGCAATTGATGTAACTATTTCAAATAACTAACTTCTTTCTTCCTTCATACCTTGACTGAATTATGTGTAGATTAATGAAGTTTCCTATTGAAGATTGAATTCCGAGTGCCACAATGTGCATGAAGAACTAAAAAAAATCGCAGAGGAAAGATAACTTGAAAGCATGTGACGAAGTGTGGAATCAATAATGTTAAGTTAATACGATTATTTTTTGGGTAATTAAATAAAGATATAAACATCGGCAACCCCCACGAATGCGTGTAACCAATTGTGGCTTTGTTTCTCCCCTAGAGCGTGTTTTTCCTGTTCTTTTTGTCTGATGTATAACTGATTGTTTGATTTAGCTGCCAGCTTCTCCATTAAAGAAAGAATAGGGATACAAATGAAAAGGAGCACATGGTTGCTGTGGGTTTACTTTTTCCTTTTGGAAAGAGGAGCAGGATAAAATAATGCACAATGTTTCCCTAGGAACGTTCATGAAAAAGAGCTATTTCCAAAATTGACATTGCTTCATTCTAGAATTAATTGAACTATCCTTCTTCACTGTAAAATCATATAATGATGCAGTGACTTTTGCTTTGCAGTACTAATTTTGAGTGCCAGACTGCAATGTATGCTAGGAGAATAAGGGGTAGAAATCAGAGATGGGGTTCAGTCTTTCAGCAATCTAAATATTTCACCAAGCTAAACTATCAGGATCAGCCTTGTCGATATTTGAGCTGTATCAATGGAGTGGGGTGCTTTACTTCACATGGGACATTTATCAGAAGATACCTGTTAGATTCAACCTCATCTAGAAGCATTGAGCAAGCGAAGAGCTATGTAACCCTCCATTCAAGATCCTTATTTTTTAAGAATAGTCAAATTCGCACCTTTAGTTCACAAGGTGATGGAAGGGGTACAAGTAAGGATGAGCATGCATCTATGGTAGATGGGCCTGATTTTGATGGTGGAAAGCATAGTCATAAGACATTAAGGGAAGATGCTAGGAGCTGTGATGCACATGCTCGACTTGCAGAACTAGATCAAAAAGAATGGCTTTCTAATGAGAAGTTTTTAAGTGAAAGTAAAAAGAAGGAATCTCCTTTCTTAACAAGACGTGAAAAGTTTAAGAATGAGTTTTTGCGCAGGGTCGTTCCTTGGGAAAAGATACATGTATCTTTGAAAACTTTTCCCTACTACCTCAAGTAAATATTATTTCTATTGATTTTTATCTTTTCATTTCTATAAGAAGCAAATTTGTAGCATTTGGTATTCTTAATTTGTGAAGATGAATTAACAACTTGCCTTCTCATGTAGTGCAAATGCCAAAAATATTTTGGTCGAATGTGTTGAATCCCATTTCAAGCATAAAAAACTCACCAATTCTTATGGGGCACGTCTAACGTCATCAAGCAGAAGAATATTGCTTCAGGGCATCCCAGGTAAACATGAATGATCTTTTATGCATATGCTATGATTTTTATCATGAACAGTTTTCTTTTAAGTTCAAGGTGATTATTTATGGTTGATGCTACTTTCAGGCACTGAGCTTTATCGGGAGAGAATAGTTAAGGCTCTTGCACAGGATTTACAAGTTCCCTTATTGGTGCTTGACAGTAGTGTTCTTGCACCTTATGTAAGAAGATGAGGATTGCTTTGAAACCCTACTGTTTGACAATTAATTATGTTTCTATTTTCCAAAAAAAATTCATGCATTATTTGTCTTTTCTTGTAGGATTTGGCTGATGATTCAGAATGTGAATCTGATGATAACACAGAATCTGGAGAGGAGTGTACTTCAGAGTCAGAAGTTGATGATGAGAATGAAGCAGTTACTGAAGAAGAATGGACCAGCAGTGCTGAGGCACGATCTGACGCTGATGATGATGTGGTTGACATGGAGGCAACTGCCGAGGCAGCCATCAAGAAACTTGTTCCCTTCAATCTTGAAGAGTTTGCAAAGGTAGATCTTATGAGGCGATGGGATTGTATTGAATAGATTGTTTGTTAAAAACGGAAATAGACTTATCTAAAAATTTTTCACTTTATTTTAAAGTTTAGATTCTAAATGCAAGTCTAATTTTAGGTCCATGCCTTCATGCATTGACTCATTTGAATAGCCCAATAGATCTAACAGTTGAAAAAACTGACATTTTCTAGTCCTATTGCTACTGCTTCTTTTAGGGTATTATTTATTTATTAAAGTGCAGTAGCAGACTATGGGACATTTATCTAATTGTACTTGATTGAGAAAGTAGCAATTTCTATTATGGTTATGTTAGAGTTGATAAAAGATCAGTCTTGAGCCTCATCTAACATCTTTAACATTCCAGTTGAATGGTTTTTAACATGATATTGGAGCTTTTATTACAAGCAAGTCTATTGGCTTGTACTCCTCAGACTTTTTGTGACAATGATGTTTTCATTCAACTCTAGCTATTGAAGATTTAGTTTTAGTTCACTATAAGGTGTCATGAGCCCTCGTTTTGCTAGCAGTTTCAAATCTAGTCTCGGGCCTCATCTAATAGTCTGGACTCTTGAGTTTGAATGGTTCTTTAAAACTTGTTCAAAAAAGAAGAAATGGAATATCATGCTTATATACGCAATTGTCTAAAAATAGTCTTTGTAGTATAATTTGAGAATTTTTTTTATAGTTGGCCTTCTGGACTTATTGTTTCTCCTCTAGAGCTGATCTGACTAAACTTATCATACAGCTGAATTAGTTTATGAAAGAACGGAAAAGGAATTCTAGAGTTGAAATACGTTAGCCTCATTAAGGTGTCAATGCCATTGGCTATGTACTTGCATTCATTTAAGTACTAAAGAAGAGTATCAATGGTGATACATGCTTGCATACGTTTGTGTATGTATTATGAGATGTTAGCAGTGTTGGTCTATGAAGAAATGCCTTCCTCTGATAAAAGACGACAGAGCAACTTATTTGTTTCCTCTTACCACAACTTGTCATGTTCACGATTTTGTTTCTTTTTTTGAGCTTTGAAATACTATTGTGTAAGGAGATATTTGTTAACTTTGTCTAATAATCTAGAGTGTAAACTGATTCCTAATTTTGGAGATGCTTCTGTACAGAGAGTCTCTGGAGAACCTGATGGTTCCTCAAAGTCCTCAAATTCTAAGGCTGTTGACTCATCAGACAATTCAAGACGGCCTCTTAGGAAGGGTAACAAAATTTTCAAATGCCTTACATCGTCAAACTCCCTAGCTTTTCTTATTCCCTCATCCTTCCCCCCTCTTTCTTTTTGATAATTATTAACTTCCTGTTTCAATTTCTACAGTTATTTCCTTGTTTCTTGTTGATCATGTGGATTTGAGTATGTGATATCATTTTAATGTGCTTGTGAGAATTCGTACTAATAGATATAGATACTGTATTAGATAAATATCAGATATAGGATATGTTTTATTAGGATCCCTAAAGATAAGGGATCCTCATATAAGGTTAGTTTCCCAGTTTAGTGGGATTAGGAGATTAGTTTCCTAATCTATGTTGTCCTCTTTGTGTATATATATACCCTATTAAGTGTCAATAAAGATATACCTTAAAACTCTAAATTCTAATAGGGTATTAGAGCTTTAGGCTTGAATTGCTGTTCTCTTCTTGTTTCGAGATTCTTTTTCCTTTGTCCCTGAGTCAGCCTTCATCGCTGATTAGTTTCTGTAAATAGTTGACTGCACATAGAAGTGAAGGAAAAACGACAAAAACCAAGGAGAGTGGAGCAATAATTGTGGCTTCATCAGATGAAGTAACCTAGACTCAAATCTTCGGTGGAGTTACAGATCATTCAAAACTGCCTACAAATTGGATGGAAAAAATTATCTCAAGTGGTCACAACTTGTTCGAACTATTTTGTAAGGCAAGGGACAGATCAGTCACCTGTTAGGAACTGGACCAAGGCCAGAAGATCCAGGTTTTGAAGCATGGGATGAGGAGGACTCTTTGATCATGGCGTGGCTTTGGAATTCAATGATGCCTGAAATAAGTGATACGGTAATGTTCATGGCTACAGCCAAAGGTATTGGGATGCGATTCAACAGACATACTGAAAAGCTAGGGATGCGGCTCAAATGTATGAAGTGAAAGTCAAGACTGTTGCTTCTAAACAAGAGAATAAATCTGTGAAGGATTATGCTAACTAGTTGAAGTCATTATGGTAGGAACTTGATCATTATCGAGTGATTCAGACCAAGTGTCCTGATGATGCTGCTATACTAAAAGGAGTTAATTGAACAAGATAGAGTTTATGAATTTCTTGTGGGGTTGAGTTCCGAGTTTGATCAAATAAGGATTTAAATACTCAGAAAGCAGAGAGTTCCATGCTTTAATGAGGTAGTAGCCATTACTTGGAGTGAGGAAAGTAGGAGAAATTTAATGCTTAATTCTCAACCTTCTGATGGTTTAGCTATGGTAGCTAGGAGGGAAAAGCAGGTTGGAAGATTTGATGCAGAAACTAGAAAAGGGGGTCAATCCAAGCCTCAAAACCGTGATGACCTGTGGTGTAGATATTCCAAAAAGCCACGTCATACGAAGGAGCAATGCTGGAAGTGGAAAGCCTCCTAGCCATGAGTGGGGATAGAAAGGATATCAACCTAGGGATAATGGACAAGCGCAGGTTGCTACAAGTACATCCCAATAGGAAGACAGGCAAGACTCAAAGGCTTTAACCAAGATGAAGTGGAAAAGATGAGAGCATTCGTTAGCAACATAGAGAAATCTGCAGGTACATGTACATTTGTGCATTCAGGTATATGTTCGTTTTCAGTTGGATTAAATGTCTTAGATAAGGTTTTTCAGCAATCATGGATTATGGATTCAAGAGCCATAGACCACATGACTTATTCATCCAAACACTTTACCACCTATTCCCCTTGCCCACGCAATAAGAAGATAACCACAGCAGATGGATCCTTAGCAACTGTAGCTGGCATAGGAGATGCCAAAATAAACCCATACATAACATTGAGAAATGTTCTCTATGTCCCTAAGCTATCCACTAATCTAATTTCTGTGCAGAAACTCACGCTTGATTTACTTTGTAATGTTACATTTCACTCAAGCCATTGTTTATTTCAGGAGAGGGATTCGGGGAAGATGATTAGAAGTGCTAGAGAACGAGATGGCCTCTACTATCTTGAGGAAGCAAACGGGTCAAACATATCCAGGAGCAGATCACCCTATTCATTCATATCTGAATCAGTGTTGTCAAATAAAGAAAAAATTTTCTTACGTCATCGTAGGTTAGGTCATCCATCGTTTAGGATTATCAAGTCCTTGTTTCCTGCTTTGTTTACAAAGCTAGATTTTGAGAGTCTTCATTATGAGGTGTGTGAACTTGCTAAACACAAGTGTATATGTTTTCTTATTAGCAATAAAAGAAGCACTTTTCCCTTTTGTCTTATTCATAGTAATATCTGGGGTCCCTCAACTGTGTCAGGGGCACGGTGGTTTGTAACTTTTATTGATGATTGCACTAGAGTTACCTGGGTTTTCTTGCTCACACACAAGCCTGAAGTGAGTTTTGTACTTCCACATTTCATCTCTATGGTAAAAAACTAGTTTGGTGTAAACATCAAGAAACTTAGATCCGAAAATGCCAAAGACTACTTCAACCAAACTCTTACTCTCTATTGTCAAAAATAAGGGATACTTAATGAGTCTTCTTGTGTCAAAACACCTCAACAAAATGGTGTGGCTGAAGGGAAAATGGACCCCTTTTAGACCAAACACGAGCATTGTTATTTTAAAAAAATGTACCAAAATATATTTGGGGGGAAGCGGTCCTAACAGCTACTCATCTCATTAATAGACTACCCTCTAGAGTCTTAGGATTCAAAAGTCCAATGGAGATACTCTCTTCATTCTACCCAAATATGTCTACTACAAACAATCTTGTACCTCACATTTTTGGGTCTGTGTCCTTTGCTCATGTTCACAACCAAGATCGTGGGAAATTGGATCCTAGAGCACTGAAATGCATCTTGTAGGGTATTCATCAACTCAAAAAGGGTATAGGTGCTATGATCCTCCTTCTAAGAAATTTCATGTGTCCCGAGATGTCACCTTTAATGAACAAGAAGCCTATTTCATCCAACCTTATCTTTAGGGGGAGAATCTCAAGGAAGATAAGGAGTTCTTTCTTGGAGTGTCTGAAAATGATCCCTTACTTCTATCTAAACCCAATCAACCACTAGAACTAAAATCTCATGAAACCGAACCCATTCTTGAACCTAAATCTGCTTCTGGAGATGAGCAATTTGGCAAAAATCTGGTGTACTCAATGCGGAAAGAGGTCAATCCAGAATCTGTGCATGTACAAGAATCTGAACCAGATTCCTAAAATGAGGTAACAATTTCTGATTTTCCTACTTTGCAAACTGAAATTGAAGTACAAATTAGTGAGGAAGATCAAGATTAACCTATTGCCATTAGGAAAGGAAGCAGAACATGCACCAAAAGGCCATTATACCCTTTGTCAAACTACATGTCCTTTCAAAATTTCAACCAACATTTAAAGCCTTTCTTGTAAACCTCAATACCACAACCATTAATATAACCTTATCTGAGGCATTGTCTAATGAAAAATGGAAACAAGCCATAGATATGGAGATGGAGGCACTAAGGAAGAATAAAACCTGGAGTTGGTGAAATTGCCATCTGGAAAAAGGCCGGTGGGTTGCAAATGGTTGTATACAGTAAAATATAGGGCTGATGGGTCGATTGAAAGGTACAAGGCAAGATTGATAGCCAAAGGATGCATTTAGACTTATGGGATTGATTATCTAGAGACATTTGCTACTATGGCTAAGATGAACACAGTTAAGAGTAATTTTATCTCTAGCAGCAAACCATGGTTGGGAACTACAACAATTTGATGTAAAGAATGCACTTCTACATGGGGATTTAACAGAGGAGATTTACATGGAGGTCCCACCGGGCTATGGATGACCACCAATATTGCATCTAAGCTGAATAAAGCCTTGTAGGGATTGAAACAATCCTCTCAGGCCTGGTTTGGCAGATTTGTAAGGGTTATGTTATTTATAGGATATAAGCAAAGTCAAGGGGATCATACTTTGTTCATTAAGTATTCAGCCATAGGGAAAGTAACAGTATTACTAGTCGATGTAGATGACATCATACTCACAGGAGATGATGAGATAGAGCAACGAATCTTGAGTAATTGTTTAGCTAAGGAGTTTGAGATTAAGACTTTGGGAAGGTTAAAGTATTTTCTGGGAATTGAGGTAGCACACTCCAAGAGAGGAATTTTTATATCCCAACAGAAGTATGTTACTGATTTACTCAAGGAGATAGGTAAAGCTGCATGCAAACCCGCAAATACACCCATGGAGCTGAACCTTAAGCTGGGAAAAGCAAAGGAAGATGTTCGAGTCAGTAGGGAAATGTATCAACGACTTGTAGGATGACTCATCTATTTGGCTCATATCATCAATTTGGCTCATAACAAACCTGATATAGTTTATGTCGTAAGCATGGTAAGTCAGTTTATGTAGAGTCCTAAAGAAGTTCACTTACAAGCAGCACATAGAATTTTGCAATACCTTAAGGGAACTCTAGGAAGAGGCATTTTGTTTAAAAGAAATGGAGGTACGTCACTTGAAGCATATACCGATGCTGACTATGCAGGATTAGTAGTGGCTAGAAGATCTATGTCAGGGTACTGTACCTTTCAGGGGGTAGTAGCACGATTGAGTGCAGAGGCAGAATTTCGTGCTATGGCACAAGGTATATGTGGATTGCTTTGGGTGAAAATCATTCTAGAAGACTTAAAGATTAAGTGGCATGTTCTTATGAGACTTTACTGTGATAATAAATCAACAATAAGCATAGCCCACAACCCAGTTCGGCATGATAGGACTAAGCACATTGAGGTGAATAGACATTTCATCAAGGAGAAGTTAGACAGTGGTTTGATATGCACTTTGTATCTGCCAACACAGGGGCAACTTGCTGACATTCTCACTAAAGGGTTGAGTAGCACAATATTTGAGGACATTGTATCCAAACTGGGAACGGAAAATTCCTGTTCACCAGTTTGAGGGGGAGTGTGAGAATCCGTACTAATAGATATAGATACTGTATTAGATAAATATCAGATGTAGGATATGCATTATTAGGATCCCTAAAGATAAGGGATCCTCAGATAAGGTTAGTTTCCTAGTTTAGTGGGTTTAGGAGATTAGTTTCCTAATCTATGTTGTACTCTTTGTGTATATATATCCTATTAAGTGTCAATAAAGATATGCCTTCAAACTCTAAATTCTAATAGTGCTCAACCTCTATCATCAACCTCCTGTGAATTTGGGCTCAACATTAGATCTCTTTCTTCTTTCAAGAATGCCTTTGACAAACTCCATTGTATGGCTCCAGAGAGACATGCTTTTTGGATCTAATTATTTTTAAATACATTTCAAGTTTGTAGTTATAAGTTGCTAACAAGTTTGTGATTCCATGCATCTTACTGAAAATTAATTTTGATTTTTCAATTCATTTACTAGGAAGGTGCATCTTGCATTCTCCTCTGCTGTTTTATTTTAGTATAGTGGTATACTTCTGTTGGGAGAACTTTTCTATGCAACTATATTTTTCCTGTTGTTTTCACTCTATCAAACTGTTGTCCCCTACTTCAACCAGTAGTCAATTAAATAATTGTGCATATTTTTGATTGATTTTTGGTATTGTTAGCACCTGATTCACACTTAGAATGGTGGTGGTTGAGTTTTTTGTGGTGGATTGTTTTGGAGGTGTCTAATTCTGTAGAGGTTTTGCATGCTTTATTATGTGCAAATGATTTCAGCTTATTATTGAAAATTGCTTCTCTCTTTGGATTGGATACTTGAACTCTCCAAACATAAGAAAAGATGAAAAGGAAATTTTCAGAAATTATATTTCATCACCACATTTTGGTCCATTTATTTATATTCTCACTTGGCTTTCGTTTGCTAGGGGACCGGGTGAAGTATACTGGACCTTCTTTACGAATTGAAGCTGATGACAGGTTTGCTACTTCATTTTTTGACTAAGTGAAACGTTAACATGGTTTAAAGATCTATGATGCTTCATGTCTAAAACAAATTTCTTGTTGTTTTAAAAGACTTGCTATGTAATACTTAGATATACTTAATCAAAATACTGTTGCAAAGGATACTTGCCCAAAGTTTATAGAGATGCAACAAATTGAGTCTTTTTTATGCTATCCCTGAAGTTGCATCTCCTACTCAGTAAATTATTCACTGGAGGCTACATAACATATGCAAGCTACCTTATATTTTGATTTATATTTTTGTATAGTTGCTTGTTTTCCCTATGCACACCAATATCAGTTTGCTATTCAATTAGATCTTTATGAATTAGTAATTATTCCGTGCAGATTTAGTCTGCCATATGCGCAGTTATGGATTGTTTGTCTCTTATTTTCCTTTTATGTGGAAGGATATAATCAAAGGAGTTAGTCCAGTTGGTAGGAGCAGAAAGCTCTTGCCTTTTCAGCCTCGATTCAATTGCTCTAGGGAGTAATCCGGGACTAAAATCTTGAATACATCAGGCTGATGTTGCACCCCTAAGATTTCCCAGTAAAAGCTGTAAATACCAAAAGAAAATGTGGAATGATTTTTCTCTTTTGATGTGCACACACATTCATGGAGTATTTCCTGGATTTCATTTTCTGTTTTCCTTGATTCTGACCCTCTTTCATGCCTAGAAAGTGGTTTATCAGTTTTTTTTTCAAAATAAATCTGGTTTTTTTACTTTTGAAGAGCTTATGTTCACATGTGGAATTGGAACTTTGGTGAGCATTTGAAGATAATGCAGTGTTGAGCTGTAAATTGGCTTAGATAAAACATGGTTCATGCTCTGTCTTTCAAAGATCATTTGGCATGAACTTACCTCCCCAACAAACTTTGACATCACAGGATCATACTGGGGAAGATTTCAACCACTGAGGGTCTGAAAAATGCCTATACCAATATTCGTGGCAGGTGGGTTGGTAAGTCCTCATGGTGTCTTGAAGGAAACACATGGGGTCCTGCTATTGGCATTTATGATGGGAAATTTGTGCGTTCTGACCAACTAGTGAAAGGAAACTGTAGGAGTTCGAAGAAAAAACAGTAGGTTGCAGCTAGAAATGCAAAGTTGTACCTTTTGTCATTCTGTTGTTGTAAAGCAAACCCTACATAAGACCTGGAAGAATATTTAGCCACAAGTATTTCTCATAATTTGTTTCTTGTGCTTGAGATAAAAGAAAACTTTTGTAGATGTGCTTCTCTATGTGTATCACTCTTGGTACACATATAGACCCTGCTGATTCCCTTTGGATAGAACCATAAGCTCTGTGATTATTAGACACTAGAAACCAATTCGTTTTACGGTACTGATTTACTGTATAAATTATGAATGACACGGTTACATTAGTCAATGGCTATTAGAACGAGTGAATCTGATGTCTGTGGCTGTAGGTATACAGTAACTAAGGTGCTTCATGGCTGGTGTTGCTTGCTATACCTTGATAATGGTCCAAATTCCTCTGAACTTGCATTTCGTGAATTGTTGCTTTGATTGGTTACTTTTTTGAGTTCTATCAAGAGGTGTTGAATCATTAAGTTTTTCCGGTTATTTTCTCTGGCTATTCTTCTTTTTGAATTATTATGTCTGTTCAGAGTTGTTGCTTTGTTGTGATTTTTGTTTCTTTTACTCTATGCTTGCTATTTCTGTAACAACTGGAGATCTAGTTCTGTTTCTGGTATGTTGGTACAGAATGTTTACTTGCAATATCAGTCCTGTACTAATGTGTCTCATCAAGCTCTAAAAATTGGAGTTTTGACAATGATGAAAAGATTGGACCTGTGGAGTTTTCATGTCTTTATGGTTGTTATCTTGTTGGCCTTTTACCAATAGTTGATTGTAATGACAGGCCTTTATCAAGTGGTCAACGTGGGGAGGTATATGAGGTGAATGGAGGTCGAGTTGCCGTTATATTGGATTTAACAGGTGAAATTGAAACTGACAAAGATAAGGATGAGCAGCTTGTGGATCAATCTGTGAAAGCCCCAGTTTATTGGATAGATGGTAAACTTCTTGCATTTGTAAGGGTCGCTTCCTACCTATTTGGGAATAGATCATTCTATGAAGTGCATGAAATTGAACAGAAGAATGTATGAGATTCAAGATTCAGAAACTACCGAATACTTTCTTGCCTCATATGCTATACTTCCTATAATAAAATGTGTGAATCGTTATAAAGTGCATTTTGAATGCTATCTTTTATAATAGGAACTTTCTTGTCAGTTTTTAATGAATAATATGATAAAATCTTGTCTCGAGTTTATTGTCGCTTTTGAGTGTTCATGTCTCCTTGATTATCCTTACATCACTTTCTTCGCATACTCGCATAATTACTTCGTGATGGACCATTACTATGTTCTTTTGCATTATACTTGTTCGTTGCAGAGGATTTGGAAGTATGGCAACTTCTTTTGCCCTTCTCAATGCAAGTAATTGTATATGCTCCTTGGTTGTAAATTAACCTAGGAGTTATTGTTTTAGTTAAGGACATTGAGCGTGACACTGATGCTGAGGCAGAAGATTGTTATATAGCTATGGAGGCTTTATCTGAGGTATGAATGCTGTATAAATATCCTTCTCCTGACTTATGTTCTTCTTGTTCATGTTTAATTTGGGTTTTTTCTTTCTGTTTTTGTGCAGGTTTTGCATTCAATACACCCGCTTATTGTCTATTTTCCAGACATTTCTCTATGGTTGTCTAGAGCAGTTCCCAAGTCAAATCGGAGGGAGTTTTTCCTCAAGGTGCAGGAAATGTTCGATAAGGTACCAGGCCCTGTTGTTTTCATATGTGGCCAAAACAAAGTTGAAAGTGGGTCAAAGGAGAAAGAAAACATTGTAAGTTTAAGATCTTGTATTAAGATAAAGATTATGTTAAAAGGCTTTACCTTTTTTACCATTGTATAATCTGTGCACTGGTCCATCTTTGTTTCTTTTACTGATTTTCTTTAGAATCTGATGTTAAGCAGACAATGATATTCCCAAACTTTGGTCGTTTGGCTAAGCTGGTGAGTGTTTAATAACTTGAAAAATGTTATGCATTATGAGAAATCACTTGTAATATTTTTACTTCATTGTTTTTCCATAGCATCTGTTCTATCGTCCTTATTTCTCTTAGCTGATACAAATTTCTAATGCTTGCTTCCAGCCTCTCTCCTTGAAACGGCTTACAGAAGGACTTAAAACGACAAAGAGATCTGATGACAATTATATAAATAAGATCTTCAGTAATGTCCTAACTGTAAATCCCCCAAAGGTAATTTGGATGTAATAAACTTCAAAAGTTGATATGCTATATGTGCAGGGTTAAAATTCTACATATCCTATTTATCTGAGGACAAGGAGCCAGAATTCAATTTTTATACAGATTCTCGGTTACTGCACAACATTCTTTTTTCATTTTCTAATTATATTTAAATGAAATGGTATTTCTAGGCTGTTGATTCAAAGGTATAATCTTTTGGCAATTTCATGGAGTCTTCAAATTAAAGTTCTATTTTAGAGCGTTTAAAATGAAAAGCCAGTTCCTATATGCAAGCCTGCCAAGTTTTGCCATGCATCAACTTTGCAGTTTACAGCCTGGATAAGAAAAAATGCAATTATGGTTTGGTCTTTTCAACTTATGTTCTGGGAATCATTCTAATGGTTTCCAAAGAGTACCAGAAAGGCAATTAAAACTTCTGAAGAGAAGTGATTTGAACTTTGTATACAGGATGTTTGAGTAGATTACTTTAAATGATGCACTTTCCTGTTGTGCTTTAAATGAAACCTAGGCTTACATTGAGGACAGGGATGTCTAGAAACTTGAAACTTGAAACGTAAGCTTACCGTCAATTGACTATAAGCTATAGCATTGAGGACAGGGATATCTAGAAACTAGAAATGTAAGCTTACTGTCAATTGACTATAAGTATAGCATTGACAAAGAGTTTCTTTCTCAATTAAATCTGGAATTCTGCCACAATTTTTAGTATGTTTCATCACTGGATATTTTTGAGGTTTTCTTAACATTTCCATTGTTTACCACGTTTACAGGAGGAAGAACTCCTTAAGACATTTAATAAACAGATTGAAGAGGACCGAAGAATCGTGATAGCAAGGAGCAATATGAATGAACTACAGAAGGTAGAATCTAACCATTCTTCTGGATCATAGTGCTGTTTTGTGTAGTTTGCTGAGTGGATGGGTTTTGCAATTGCTTGTTGTGTACTGATCAAGCAATTTGATAGCCCCTCTTTGCACTTCCTGTTCTTTTAATTTTTTTTTCAATTTGGAATGCAGGTTCTAGAAGAAAATGAGATGTCATGCATGGATCTGTTGCATGTAAATACTGATGGTGTGATACTGACTCGTCAAAGTAAGAAGTTAAAACTGAAAGAACAGATTTTAATTCTAGCATCTAAAATTTTAGAATAATGTGGGAAACAGGTTTTCAAAGTAACTCTGACCTCTAGAATTTATAATAATTCGGGAATCGAGTTGTTCAAATTAATGCAGTGCTCTTTTTACTGATTGTTGATGAAACTTTGTTCACAGGGGCTGAAAAAGTTGTGGGCTGGGCTAAGAATAATTACTTGTCAGGTTGTCTACTTCCATCCATAAAAGGAGAT
The DNA here is from genome assembly GCA_027575705.1 of Erythroxylum echinodendron. Taxonomy (NCBI): domain Eukaryota; kingdom Viridiplantae; phylum Streptophyta; class Magnoliopsida; order Malpighiales; family Erythroxylaceae; genus Erythroxylum; species Erythroxylum echinodendron. Next base: position 7,798 of record JANZXR010000044.1, on the reverse strand, counting down.
CGGTTGTCACTGCCTCGTGAAAGGTGTGCAAGTTTATACCATGAATATTACTGAGATGATTTTTATTCTTGAGGCTAATTGCTATTGTTTCAATGTAAAGCCTTGAGGTTGCAATTATGAGGTTGAGGGAGCAAGAAACTGTAGTACGGAAGCCATCACAAAACTTGAAGGCATGTATAACATTTACACTTCCTTATTGCTTATTAGAATATAAACATTTATATTGTTCTTGGTTCTGATGATTGGAAAAAATCGGCAGAACCTTGCTAAGGATGAGTACGAAAGCAACTTCGTTTCAGCTGTGGTACCTCCTGGTGAAATTGGTGTAAGATTTGGTGATATAGGTGCTTTGGAAGATGTGAAAAAGGCATTGAATGAGCTTGTCATTCTTCCTATGAGGAGGCCAGAACTGTTTTCTCATGGACATTTGTTGCGGGTACTGAGATATTTTTAAGACTGATTGAAACTTTTGGTATTCTCTTCAAGTGTTTTCAATACATTAATATGAACTTCCTTTCCAGCCTTGCAAAGGAATATTACTTTTTGGGCCCCCTGGAACTGGAAAAACTCTGGTTGCTAAAGCACTTGCAACTGAGGCTGGGGCAAATTTTATTAGCATAACTGGTTCAACTCTTACGTCAAAGGTATACTTTCTGCATATACTCTATGATTCTTAAGTTTCGAAGTCATATATATATCCATGCCTTTTATATTTGTGCTATTCATGAGTTTAACATTTTGTTACGGTGTCTTCTTTGAGTTTGGATGACTTGAACATATCAGAACAGGTTAGAAATCTGCAATTGATTCGTGCCTAAATTAAAACTCATTTCAGTCAGTCATGAAGGTTTGCTCTACCTATATGGGGGAAAAGAACAGTTGTTTCTGCAGCAATGTGGTGCTACTGGAATATATTTCAGTGTTCAAAATTTACCAGAGATATATATCACTACTTTCGTTGCAATTTGAAGGGAAATAATACCTTTTCCCAATTCATTGTGTACCATTTAGAGAAGTAGAAGTTTCATCATATGCAGTAACAGAATTAAAGGCTTAAGTCCTTTAGCACTCCTGCTGAATGCCTCATTCTGTGTAATTCTTTGCACCTGGTAATATTAAACAAAACGTATGGCTAGAATTGTGCTTGATGGTGGCTATAAGTCCATGAAAAATTAGTCCAGTTGTCTGTTCTAGGAAGGAGTTCAATTACTGAATTGTAAGAAGAGAAGATAATTTTCAATTTAATCTGCTCTCCTTGCTTCATGCACGTAGAAAAACATTAGATGAACATTTTCCTGACAAGATGAAGCTATACATCCCTGACATGACAACGCTCAAGGTTGTGCCCACATCTATGTAATGAAGTACATTTGTTAATACAAACAAGGACATTTATTTGTATTCAGCTTGTGCACACAGTTGAATTGATGGCTTGGGAAGAATTCATAGTTGTTAGTTAAGCACTGAAATTTGATTTTGACATTTTCTTTACACAATTTGGTTATGTTCTGAAAAGAGCTTAAGCTTCATTAATTTCTTCTTCTGACAGTGGTTTGGAGATGCCGAAAAACTTACAAAAGCTCTTTTCTCCTTTGCCAGTAGACTGGCTCCCGTAATTATATTTGTTGATGAGGTCAGTTCTCTTTTTCTTGCATAATATGCTCATGTAGACGCAAACGAGGAAAAAGGTTGTTTTGTATTTGACATTTTAAGCCTAGATTTAGCGATGTATTGAAACCTTGAATGCCATTATTGATTGCATTGGTTAATGACAATTGACAAATAAAAAATCTAGTTCTGTAATGATCTTTCTCCTCCATTTTCATCATAATCTATGGTCTCACTGTATCAGATAATAGAACTCCAAGTTGCAGTCCATGGTAACTTGTGCAGTTGTGGCACTCCTTGTTCTCTTATTACTTTCCAAAGAAAAATTTGCTTGTAATCACATTTTTTCTATTGTGATATTATTTTGGGTAGAATATATTGTGAATTTGATTTTCTCAGGTTGATAGTTTACTTGGTGCTCGTGGTGGTGCTTTTGAGCATGAGGCTACTAGAAGAATGAGAAATGAATTCATGGCTGCATGGGATGGACTGAGATCAAAAGATAGTCAAAGGATTCTCATCCTGGGTGCCACAAATAGGCCATTTGACCTTGATGATGCTGTTATTCGTCGCTTGCCGAGGAGGTAATGTTGCAAAAATTGGAAAGTGTAATTTATAACTTTCTGTAGTTTGTTGTGTTATGTTCCCTCGAGGTAAAACTTTTTGTCTCTCCTATGAGAGGATATAGCAATTTTGCTTATGGGCTTCCATGGACCTGTTCAGGATATATGTAGACCTACCTGATGCTGAAAATCGTATGAAGATTCTCAGAATAATTCTCGGACATGAGAATCTAGAACCTGATTTTGATCTCCGGAAACTCGCAAATGCAACTGATGGTTATTCTGGTAGTGATCTAAAGGTAGTACTGCTGATGGTAAGGGTAGTTAGAATTGTGAGCATTTATGTGTTTATTTCTCACACTTTATCTTGCAGAATCTCTGCATTGCTGCAGCATACCGGCCAGTTCAAGAACTTCTTGAAGAAGAAATGAAGGTAACCTTTGCAATGAATAAGCTTTTGGCCGTCTTAAGTTCCTCTTCTTAAGAAAAGTAATAATTAATAGTGATTGTAACTGAGCATGCATAAACATGCTGAGACCATCAGGTTTAGTATAGTTGATTGACTTTACTCCTACCTTAGACAGCTTATGTGCATTTCTTTGTACACATTGGTTCAACCAATCTAATTGCTTTCACCTGCACTGCAGGGAGGCAAGCGTGCTTTAGCTCCAGGTTTAAGGCCACTTAATTTGGATGATTTCATTCAATCAAAAGCCAAGGTAATTTATTAACACAGTTAACAAGTATTCTGATTTGAAAGGAAACTGAATTCATGGTGAATTTGTCTAAAGGTATGATAATTGGCTTTGGTATTAACAGGTTGGTCCATCAGTGGCATTTGACGCCTCAAGCATGAATGAGTTGAGGAAATGGAATGAACAGTACGGTGAAGGCGGAAGCAGGAAACGGTCTCCCTTTGGTTTTTGAAAGTGAATGTGATCACGGCGGTTGGTTTAACTTAAATTCTTTGAGAAACAAGACGCGAAGATACCCAAAAAAAAAAACAAAAAAGTGACAGGCCTCTCGGTTATGTTAAGAAGCAAAGGTCCCTTGCAGTAGCAATAGCAGAGGGCTTACATTACATGAAAAGGTGGGTAGACTTTGATGTGGCGATGATGATAGGCAATGCAATTTCCTTTTCGTAAAAGAGCTTGGGAGGGTGGTTGTTATACCTTTGTATATTTAATAAAATTTTGTTTTTGAATTCAATTGTATTATTAAGAGAAATGAAAACTATAATATAAAAAGCAGCTTTTTATTTTATTTAATGATTGATGTAAATACTTCGTCTAAGCACATAGACAAGCACATATACCATCAAGGCAAAGGGTGTCGCAAGTACCGCAACCACCGGCTGGACAATCGGAAGCGACCTGGCATGAATCAAAATCACCACCGTAATCAGAGGTGGGAGGAGCAAGAGGCAGGCTCCGTGTCTCTGATTCTGAACTAACCATTATCAGCAACACCAGTACACATGCAATTCTCAGTTGCTTCTTCATCTTCATTTACTTCTTTCCCTTGCTCCATCCTCCAACTATTTATAGTTGTTCCCAGACCCTAGCATAGATAGGAGGTCTTCTTTGCATGATATATGCCTTTTCTTTCTTTTGATCAAGAACGCGCTAGTTTACATGCTTTTTATTTTAAGATCTTCATCAAAACAGTCCGGTTTATAAGGAAATAGTTTCTGTATTCTTTAGGAGATGTGGATATGATGGTATACATCTTACTTTTCTTATATCCTATTTAGGCGAGAATTTGGGTATTGTTGTGTTGTTGTACTTTGTATTCTTTTCTATTAGGATTCTTTATATATATATAAAGGACTAGTTTTAATTAACATCTAGTAAAAATATCGTTAAGCACAAGGACTAGTTTTAATTAAAAGTATAATTGCATATTGAACTTTTCAAGAACTAGTTTTAATTAACATCTAAGGATTAGTTTTAATTAACATCTAGTAGAAATTTTGCTAAAACGGAAAGTTTAGAAAAGTTTAATATGCAGCTATACATTTAATTAATAGAGAGGTTATTTAAATGACTTCATACGGAAAATAGGAAAATAAAATGAAATAAAAAATAATTAAAAATTTAAAAGTAAAGAATTAAATTAAATAAATAAATAAAAATTTAAAATTACAGATAAAGAAATATATAAATAATAATAATAAAAATAAAAATTAATAACAATAATAATAGTAGCAATAATAATAATAATAAATCAAGATAACAAGCCAGCTTACGCTAAATCCCTAAGCCCTGCCTAGTTACAAGTTTAGCAAGAAAGGATTAGTTTCAATAATAATAAAGTAAACGTTAAATATGGCCTCCTAAAGCCTCCTAGTAAAGTTTCGAAACACACGCGAAAAATTCACCCCTATTGATTAGCTAGCTGATGGCGGCAGCCGCAACGAGCGTGGTTCCGGCGGGGCGAGGCCGGAGAGCCATCGCAGACGACGAGAGGTTAGTGTTCGAGACAACGGAAGGCATCGAACCTATCACCAGCTTCGATGAAATGGGCATCAAGAACGATTTGCTTCGTGGAATTTACGCTTATGGTTTCGAGAAACCCTCCGCCATCCAGCAGAGGGCCGTTATGCCCATCATCAGAGGCCGTGATGTCATCGCTCAGGCCCAGTCCGGTACCGGCAAGACCTCCATGATTGCTCTCACCGTTTGTCAACTTGTCGATACCTCGAGTCGCGAGTATGTTCCTCTTCTTTTTCACGAAACCCTAATTGATAAATTTTTTCTAATTTCTTTTAGTTACGTCCCTCATGGATTTTTGTATGTATTAATCTGTCATGTTATAGGGTTCAGGCATTGATATTATCACCCACAAGGGAATTGGCTGCTCAGACTGAGAAAGTAATTTTGGCAATTGGTGATTATATTAATATACAAGCTCATGCTTGTATTGGAGGCAAAAGTGTTGGAGAGGATATCAGAAAGTTGGAGTTTGGAGTTCAAGTTGTTTCTGGAACTCCAGGCAGAGTCTGTGACATGATCAAGAGGAGAACTTTGCGAACTAGAGCCATTAAATTACTAGTCCTTGTAAGTGGTTTCAATTTGGATTCGCTTGCATTTAATTCTGTAGCTGCTGTCTCAAGCTTCTGTGACAAGTATCTAATCACTGAAATCTTTTAAATGTATTAGCGTTTTTGACAATATTCATTTATATTTTTGGTTGTTGCTGCTGCTGTCTTCTAGGATGAATCTGACGAGATGTTAAGCAGGGGTTTTAAGGATCAGATTTATGATGTCTACAGATATCTTCCACCAGAGCTACAGGTTTTGTTTCCCTTTTTCTCTCAATTTGGTTTTCTAGCTTTAATCTACACGTACACCATCTTTCATCTTGTCTTTGGTTAGTTGGTTATGAATTTTCTACAAAGCCCTTTCTTCCCACTTGCCTGCATAAAAATGAAGAAGAATTCTTGAGCTAGTTTAGGTTGTCCACTTATTGCCTTTTGGTCGTTCACCTTCTTTTAATTCCTTGAAGCTGATATTTATATGTGTTTTGGACCTTGTTTTATTAGCATAAATGAGTGAATGGGCCTCTTGCATTCTCATTTCTTAGACAAGATGGAATGTAGGAATTGGACCAAGAAACTGGGAACAAGTATGGATTCTTTCCATTTATTCATGTTGACAATGGTGTGCTAGGGTTCAGTTTGAATTACTGAGAATTGTGATTCCCATATTCTATTTGTAGTACTTAATGAACTATTATACGTTTACTTTCTTCAAATTTATTTTCGCCTAACGCTTGGGATTCAGTGACCAAAGTGTTTTTCAAATTCTTATTATATAGGAATGATTGTTGGGACTCAATGACTGATTTTTTTTTCGTATTCATATTGTAAAGTAATGATTGTTGCTTGCAAGAGACATTAACTTTTTCTGTACCCTTCATGCTATTGCTCTCTTTACTGGAATACTAAATTGAGTGATTGTGTATAAATTTGACATTTAAATCCTGTGCATGAAAAACAGCGTAATTTATTCAGTAGAATGGAGAGCATTAGAATCCTTAACCGTAAGGTTTTGTCTGGTTGGTGGTTTTACTTGTTAATAATCTGATTGTGTGGCTGAAATCTGAGCATTCATCTCAGGTTGTCTTGATTTCTGCCACGCTTCCTAATGAAATTTTGGAGATGACTACCAAGTTTATGTCAGATCCTGTGAAGATTCTTGTAAAGCGTGATGAGTTGACTTTGGAAGTAAGTACTTGGTTCATTTAAGGAGCTTCAAATGACTGCTTGGATGGAATTGGATGCCAACTCTTGATTGTCTATCATTTTATGCTGGCAGGGAATCAAGCAATTTTTCGTTGCAGTTGAGAGAGAGGAGTGGAAGTTTGACACTCTTTGTGACCTTTATGATACTCTAACCATCACTCAAGCTGTTATTTTCTGCAACACAAAGAGGAAGGTAATGCTGCTGCCTTTTCGTCTCCTTTTGCTAATTGTTTATGGTCTTTGGCGATTAGGAATTACAGAATCGTTGTCTTTTATTGACCATTGAAATTGATTTAGTTCATTCTTAACTATTTGACTGCTATAACACTAAGACATACATTTGTCACATCATTGGGTGCCTTTGGAAATATCTGATTACAGATTGCCTATATTGCCTCCATTATGTAAATGTTTGTTACTAATGAAAATGACCACAAATCCAGGGAGGATTTTATTTTGATCAGTTTCATGCTTTTTTTTAAACTTCAAATATGACCTTTTGGGATGTGTTTCATCACAGGTAGAAATTGAAAATGGTAAATGTGATTAGTGGAAAACAATCAGAAATTCACTTCATCTTAAGATGTGAAGCCTTGTAGGCTTTGGTTCCTGATGTTGTGCTTGTATATTGTCTGATGTGTTTTCCATAATCATTGTCCCATCTCTAATGCAGGTGGATTGGCTAACTGAAAAGATGCGCAGCAACAACTTTACAGTTTCATCAATGCATGGTGATATGCCTCAAAAGGAAAGAGATGCAATTATGGGAGAATTCAGAGCTGGTACTACCCGTGTACTTATCACAACCGATGTCTGGGCCCGAGGGCTTGATGTGCAACAGGCAAGTACCTTTTGATTATTCTTCACTTGAGTGCCTTCCTATGGAATTTCTTTTCTAGTGATAAGGATCTGTCCTTTCAAAGTGTAAAGGACATTATAATATTAACATGAATTCTAATATTTCCATCAAGTTGATTATATAATTTGGGGTTAACAGTATTTAGTAAAATTGTGATTTCTTTGGAGGTTTTTGGCAAACAGCTTATCAGCTGTTTTTTAGCTTATTGACTAAAAGTTAGCTCTTTGACCATCTTAAAAAGCTATTTATGTGTGTAGTGAATGACTTATTGGTTAGCTTATTTAACCACAATAAGCTGATTTCTAAAAGCTCCATAAGAGGAGCTTTTGGAGTTAGCTATTTTTACTCTTTACTTTGGCTCTGTGTATTTTCAAAATTGTCTTTTTTTATCGTACTGAAGTTTGGAAGAATATAATAAAGGGGTTAAACTTTTTAATCATTATTTAATTTTATAATATTAGTTTATATTTAAAAATACCATAATATTAAGTTTTTGAACATAAAGAGTCACATCAAATTAAT
>JANZXR010000042.1:14059-95295 GCA_027575705.1 Erythroxylum echinodendron | reverse complement strand
AGAACGTAAATCACATTACATAAACGACATGCATGTATATATAAAAGGAATACCTCATAATATATTATTAACAAGTCATAATGTTAATACATGAATCACAAATATCCATTGGCCTAGGGCACACTACTAACATAAAATACACCAAATGAAAAACAAAAATCAATTAAAACCTATACTAATCATTAAAGCAAAAAAAAAATAATATAAAAATTGAGATAAAACTAAAACTAACTCATGGGTCCATGTAGTGCTTGTTTAACATCATTAGCTCAGCATACCCTACATGTTTACCCTCTTCTTGGGTGTATAATTAGTGGCTTGCTTCCACCTGCTTCTATGTATAAGAGTTTTGTAGCTTGTAATTAAACCACCTATTGGAAGACAATCATATGACATAATTGATTAGATTAATAACGCCAATAGATTCTACTGATGCCCTATTTAATGTCAAACTGTTAAAAAATAGGGAATAACAAGACTCCTTGAATCATTGATTGATGTAAGCAGATTATCTTAGAGGTAGTGGGAATCCTATATACTTAAGGTGGCTACTAATACCTTATTAGCAGTTTCCTTATTTGGTTCTTCTGCTAGTTCTTCCTTAACCACCTTTGTCTGCTCATCTTCTTCTTCATTGATAGAGGTTTCTGGATCATCTTCTTCAATTACCTCATACCACTTCGCTGCTTCCTTTTCTTGGATAAATGCTTCTTCTTCTACTACTACTTCTTTGTCTTCTTTTGGAAGCTAGTTTCCACTCCTTAGGGTGATTTTCATTCCATGTTCTTTAGGATCTAATTTAGTAGGAATAAACAAACTCCCTTGTGTCTCGTCATATATTATCTTCACTAGATGGTTGATTCGATTTACCATATTTTGTATACAAGCCTCTGTTTGTTGATGCCTTATGATTGATTCTTGAATAAAATTGGCCATCATACCTTCTAGAGTTAGCTCCTTAACTTGAGGTGCCTGATGTTGTAAATATTCAGCTAAAGCGTAGTCATTCCATTTATAAGCATAAGAGCTGCTCCATTTTGAATTATAATTATTCTCGTATAATGCACCTTGAGGTTGATTGTACATGCTCAATTGCTCCCATATATAGGTTGGTGCTAGACATTCATGATTGTAATGGTTATTCCCAAAAAGGTGGCAACACAATATGAATGTCAGTTGAACCTCCAAAAACCTATAGGGAAATCTATCTTTCCTATAAGGTGACGTTATGTATTACAAAGACACATCGTAGCTCCTATAAGCGTATTGTCTGCTCCGTCCTTCTATTGTGAGTTGTAGTGATGGCTTTAAACCTTAGTCCCTAAAATAAACTACAAACACATCATTAATGTAGAGAAGCTTAAAAGATAATTAAATGAATAAGCCAAGAATACAACAAGATGCAATAAAAATAAACTAAAATAAATACAAAAATAATGACTAGAGTAATAGCTTCCAGGTGTTCTTACTATCAATGTCCTCGACAATGACACTAAAAACTTGATTGACTTAGATTTTAAGTTTGTCAATACTGAATTAACCACAAGTGCACGACATAGCCCTAACTAATATCGGCAAGCACGGGTCGATCCTACGAAGACAATGATTACTAATAATTACCTTTCTTATATTATTTAGCTTACAGATTATATTTTAGAATTTTAATAAAGAAAATTAAACTTAAATAATTAAAATAAAATAGGCAACAATATTGAACACATAAACATAGAAAGTTACTCAGAAAATAATCAATAACAATAATTAGCGTCTAGGTAATGAATCCCCCTAAAATCATTAGATAATTATCCTTTTATCATGCAATTATTTTATTGACTATTCGATTATGAAAATTCCTATCTTATGTTAATAACTCTCTAGATACTGCTAATAACTAATCCTAGTTTCATTAACATGATCTTTTCAGGATAAAGTTTCTAGGATTACTTTATCGATTTGTGAATGGTTACTAGGTTTTGAATTAGATGAGCTCCATATTGTCTCCTTCCTTTGCTTTGCTTTTCCTTTTGTGAAGAAGCAGACTAATTCAGTGCTAGCCGAGGCAGGAGAAAGAGAGGCCCTCAGATCCAACAAAATTTTGGCCATCATCATGTTTTCCGTCACTCTTCAATCTCTCCCCTTTCATTTTTCTTCCTCTGTCCTGTACTCACCTTCGAATCTGATCACAAGGTAAAGTTTCATCCCATACTTTTATTGCCCTCTACGAACCCATTTCCATTCTCATTGCCCTTTATGAACTAAGCCCCCCCTTAGTCTTGGTTACTCCTATATCTCTTTCTTACTTTCATTTCATTCAAATCTGTGTGTCTTCTCAGTTATTACGTTGTTGGAATTGATAATTACGTCATTTTTTAGTTTATATCTAATTGTTGGTTGAGTAGTGGGGATTATGAACAAATAGATGTCAGATGTATTAAGCTTTTGTTTGTCATTTATCTCTCATTTTCCTGTCAAACAACAACTGCTCTATAACTTTTCAAAAGCATTTGATTTTAATGTATTCATGTATAGAAATCAGTATAAGGCTTTGCTGGCTACATAGTTATCTAGATTTATTGTTAATATTTTCATCATGGCACATTAAAAAGGGTAGGACAAGCTGCATCTCTTTGGTCTTTAAGTGGGAATACATTCATCATATACACTTTTATCTTTCGCTTATCTAATTTTCGTGATACTTCATTTACTAACCTTACATCTCTACCGGTATAAGGCAATTCCATTAGATTTTTTTATAACTTGATACATCAACCTTTTCTTTTATTCTTTTCTATTCTATTTATTTATTCAATTATTTTAATTTTATTAAAATACTTTTTTTAGTATATCAGTTTTACATATCTACTCTTTTAACCTGCATCATTTTTTTTATTGTCACATTTGCATGCGAGTCTATCGGAAATAGCCTCTCTACTTTGTAGGAGTAAGGCTGTGTACTATTAAACCTCCCCAGATTCTACTTTATTGCGGAATTTCGGACTAAGTGCGATGATGATGATGATGACTATTAGGTTTGACCCTAATTTAGAGGATTTATATCGACCTATCTCTATGTTTGCAATCAACTCCTTTCAATTATGGTATATCTATTCATACACAGGATTTCTCAATCTCTCTGCTATGAATCGCAATATTCTAAACCTATTAGAACATACCTAAAATAGATAACTGAATTACAATAGATCAATCAAAACATTTGCATTAAATAAAAGAATCAAAACATATCGTTATCTCAAATAAGGTTCATCACACCTAGACACCAACAAGCAGTTTAGTTACACATGATAGAAAATGAAATCAAAGATAAAGAGGAAGAAAAACTAATAGAAAACATAGAGTTCATAAATCTAAATCTCTCTTTCTTTTCTATAGAATGTTCTTGTAAGTTTGGCGATTGAAGTTGTATTCTATTAGATCTTTTGATGATTTCTTTGCATTGTCCCATTCTCTGGATCAATATCATCCCTTCTGAATATTATCTACACTTGGAATTGCCTCTAAAAGTCTACTCTTATTTTGCCTCTGCTCACATCTTATTATAGTAATTTTTGGGATTCTTGGGAGATACAAGGTCTAATACATAGGTGTGTACTGGGCTAATTATATCCTAAAATCTCCAAAATATATAATTTTGCACAAGCTGAGAGATGTACACAACCATGTATCTCTCATTTGTTTCAAATCTTCATTTTGTGTCGCATTTTCATCTGAATTCTTCTCCTTTGGTCCATGAAGGTAGTTATAACCTATAAATGCACTTGGAACAAATTAATTAATAAATATACAATAAAAGTATAAAATATCAAAAAATACCTTAAATATGGGTGTATAAATATAGTCAAATATGCATCTATCAAACTTCAAAGAAAAGATATTTGATTTATTAGAACAAATGTTCGAAGATATTGATACTTGCTAAACACAAATAAAAGACTTACTAGATATTGTGAGCTTCAACTTAATATCAGGAAGTTACAATGCTACTTCTTTCAAATTTCCATATACGGTAAGCTAAGATAAACCATTACAATTATTCAAAACAAAAAATTTATAACCTAAGCAACAAGGCCAAGATAGTTGAAGATGCATCCTTCACATGCTCTTCTTCCCCGATAAAGGAATCTATTAGTCAACAGGTTAAGCTTAAAGAGTATATTTTGTATATTTCTCTAAGACCTGATACTATACGTAAATTGAGGATATAAAGAAATATCGGGATTGATAGCCTTCCACAAGGTCATCTTGTTGTTCAAACATATTATAAGGTAACGAGAGATTTATACTATCTACAAAATAGAGATACCTGTTATATTGATTTTTCTAGGATATGTCTTAGACTGAACTTTTTACAAGGCTCTCATCCTCAAACTATTCAAGAATGGTATGATTTTGGAAGGATAAATGTTATATACTTGACTAACCCTGAGTTTCCTAAGATATCATTACTTCGTAGATGGATTTAAGAAGGGGTTAAGGATTGTTATCTAAATAATCTTAAAATGACTCTAAAAGATACCTTGGTATTAAATATATTATCTATTAGTCCAAGTTTTTATGAAGATGAACGATATGATGCTTATCATTTCATTACTTTAGGAAAAACATTAACATTTATCCATTATAGTGGATACTAATTTTTTAAATATATCAAAAGTGATATCCATTACAGAAGACGAACTTTGATCAGAACTATTATTTTCGGCATGGAGGCGACATTTAAAAAGAGATATGGAGTCTATGCTAGAAAAAGCAAATTATCTTCTTTAATAATAGCCCTAGCTAAAAAGACACCATTAGCTGCTAAAACTTTTGTAAAGATGAAGATAAACATGATTGAAAGTGGCAATATAAAATCTAGCCCTGAAGCACAAAAAAGGTTTTGTCATCTTTGTAAACATACAAAAAATATCTGTCCTTCTTCGACAAGTGGCTAGAAGATTTTTAAAGGAAAAGATAACACTGAAGCATTTAGCTTCTGTACATACAATCAAGATTCTGAACTACAAAGATATGAAGATAACATGGAAATCTCTCCAACCACTCAAATAAAAGAGAATCCACTATCGATAAAGATAGATCTACTTTCTAAAAAAGTTGATAAGATGTAATTTTTGTTAGATTTTAGAATGCAAAATTTATGCCTGCTTGTATAAATGAGCCCCTTAGGGTAGTAATAAAAGCATTAAGCAATCTCTATGTAGCTTGTCTTTGTAATATCTTCTACCATGAAATAACAATTCTCATTCTGTAGTTACAATTTACAACTTTCATTTTCAAACCATATTCTTCTCCTAAAATCTTTAGTATACACCTTAAGGTAGGAAATAAATTACGGTTGTGTTAGACTTTGTTGAAGAAGTGTTAATGGTAGTTACTTTACTTTAAAGTTAGAGCTAAAACACTCGGTAAAAGACTCAATAAAACCTCGATAAAGCTACAGTCAAAACATTAAAGATACATGTAAAAAAGCGTAATGGACACTTTAATTTGGAATTTTTAAACTAGTTTGCATGTAATTATATAGTGCTTTCTTATTTTTATGGAAAAAATTATATATGGATTATTTGGAATAGATTTAAATTATGCAAAATCTATAAAATGAGATATTGAAGAACTTATCAGCATTATAACAAATAGTGATAAATTAGAGGATGAAGATTTGTTTCGAATCTCTTTAATCTTTCATATTATGAATAGTTTAGATATGATAAAATCTTTTATTTCTTCTCGTGATTGATTTTTATGTTGATTTTTTGATGGATTTTTGTGATAATTTTGGGATGATTTTTCAAAAATGGTATAAGAGATGTAAAAGCTGCAGAAAGAAGCTCATTTAAAAATGACTAGACATTATAAAGCTTATCACCTAAATGGCGGAAGATAAAATAAAAACCTGAAGGATTAAAAATAGAAACTGATCTGGCAAAAATTCAAAAAACGATAGAATATTATAAAAATAACATTTTATATAGAAAAATTAAAAAACGAATCATGTATATGCAAGATATGATAAAAAAACTAAATAAATTAGAATTAGAAATAAACCCATTAAAAATCTGATGGCAAATAAATATTTGATCTAATCTAAAAAACGAAAATATCTCATAATTATAAATAAAATGAAAAATTGTATATAAGCTTCTGATTCATAAATTGAAGAGTTAAATGAATAGATAGAAAATTTAAACTTAGAGACCTTAACACATGTTAAACCAAATTTAGTTAAACAAGAAGTTCACTAGAATCCCAATACAAGTGATATACCCAGTACTTCTAGAAATCCACCTTTTAGGTATGCTTCACAAAGTTTTAATAGATCTAAGTTAGGATATGTTGGAGCTCATATGATAACCTAAGATAAAGATAGTTTTACTCCCATAGATAAAATGAGAATAAAAGCTATAAATCCTTTTGGAATATATTTAGATATAGATCGCATCCAAAATACAGAAGAAGTAATAGATAAATAGGAAACTACTTTATGAGTAGTTGTTGCTATTAATAAAATGGATTATGAAACAACTAAACAATTTTTAGAAAAAACTTTACTTAACGACCCTTTAGACTATGGAAAAATGTAGATGAAAACTCTAAAAATTCTATATTTATTCTAAATAATGATATATAAAATCTAATAACTTGAGTAGCTGAAACTTTTCGATTAGAATTTGTAGGGGAAGGGATTATTTTAAAAGATATAACTACTATTGGAAAATATGCTATAGTATTGTAAAGACTGTAATTTTATGATATGTGTGAAATCAATAGATATATTTGCATTTCTTAGACTATCATTACCATATTTATAATCAAGTTGATAATACATAACTTTATTTAAAGATGTTTTACTCAAAGATCCTGATCATTAGAGAAGTAAATTAGAGGCAACTTGCAATCCTGATTTTATAGATACCTTAGGAAAAAGAACCTCCTTTTTAAAAGATAAATTAAGTGAATGATGTGATGATGCTATATTACTAAAGAAAAGTAAAGTAATAAAGAAAAAATCTTCATTATGTTGTTATGATTTAAAAATCCCTACGATGCTAGGATATGACGGTCCTTATTATTATAATAAGAAAAATAAATAAAAAAGAAGAAATATTTTAAGAAAAAAGAAGGATGAAAACCTAGAAAACCTATGTTTAGAAGAAATAAGAAAAGGAATAAAAAGATAACTGAATGTCATTGCTATTATTGTAAAGCAAAAGGACATTATATAAATGAATATCCTAAAATTTCAATAAAAATAAAATTGAAATAGATGATGAAATAAATGAAATGATAGAAAAACAAATATTTTATTAGAATTAACACTTTTGAAGAATGCTCTTTTGAAGAAAGCATTTTCATAATAGCAGATTAAAAATATAAAGAAACCTCAAATTTTGAAATAAATGAGTGATATAGGAGAATCTTCTAATAATCAAATAATAGATAATATATTCGAAACATCTTAAAAACATGGAGATTATAGTCAAGAAGCTCTTATTAATAGTAAAATGCTTAAAAAGATTCAAATTACTATGTTTTTCTATAAATATATTTTGCTAATAAAATTTGTCATCTTATATACTCTTTATATTCACGTTTAAAAGGTAAATTATTTTGCTTAAAAGCCTTGACTTAAGTATTATGAGTTTTGTAATAAAAATATTGGCAACTTTTTATTATTGCCAATAATTTTCTTTTCATTTATATGATATCTTTGTTGAGTATTTACAAAAGTTGTTGAAGGATACCTATAAAAAGCTCATTTATTTTAATTTTAGAATCATGGTAATTTATCTTTTTTAATAAATGAAAGACAAAAAAGAAAAAATAGGATATGAGAAGAAAAAAAAGGTAGGAAAGGAGTTTGAAGGCGTAACAGATTTTCTGTTCTGTTTATGCTGTTGGATTAAATTTCAGCCTTTGGATTAAATTTCAGCCTTTCAATAAATAAGAGAGAGAAAAAAATAGGTGGATAAAAATTTGTAAAATAGAGTGAAAATAGAATAAATGGAAAGACGATCTACTGCCGTTTGAAGGGTGGGCAAAAAAAGTAAAAGCGACCATCGGCAAGTTAGAGTCCCTTCACGCGCTTGGTGCGTTCAACAACAAGGGGGAAGAAGAAATTGAAGCTTGTGATTGGTGCGGGCGCCTCTCCAGTGTCCAAGCGCCAATCACATTGTAAAATTGTCATTTGCTTTTAACATTAAGATAGTGGTGGGGCTCAGGGCACACCAAACAAATACTGCTTTTGGCATTAAATAAAGGCTTTAAGTCTTTAACTATGAACCTACTCGTGTCATGTCATTTGACCTTTTATCCTCTATTTTCTTCTTAACCATTAAATTCAGATACGCTCGCATACATTCTCATTTCCTTTTACAATTGTATTTTTAATTTGATATAATGATTAAGAGGTTATTTTTCCTACATTAATTTCATTGATTAAGGTATGAATAAAGATAATTGAGGTACAAGTAAGCTAGTTTAGTATTAGTTTGTTTATTACTAAAAGGGAAGTAAAGAAAAAAGGTGTTGAATCTTTTTATCCGGCTGCTGAAAACGACTATCATTCAACAGCAAGTCGTGTGGTTTCTTGTTTTCTCCACTTGCATATTCTCACATAAAGACTATCGAAAATTAACAATATGTCGACCATAGGTTGTGGTTCTTCTTTTTATTAATTGACAAAACTGATAAAAGAAAAGGGACACCTATTCTCTTATTACCTCCGAGCAATCAGGACCTCAAATAGTTATTAATGTTTTAGAAAATGTGTGAAGCTTATAGATACATGGGTCATTTAGTCATTAGTGCTCTTTTCTTCCCCTTTCATTAGGGCATTCTAATAGGACAAGCTAACAAAAAGTATGCATATATGCAAAGTTGTCATCCTCGTCGGCTACCTTTTCCCTTTCCATACGATCCATATTTGGATAAAAAGAGACAATAACATTACCCAAACATTTTGTCCCACTAGTATTTGAGGTTTCAAGAATTTTAGAGAACAGAAACTCATGGAATCGTGCAACTCAAATTTTAAAGACTTCAACAAGATTAAAATAAAGGAAAGCAAAGCAACCCTTTTCGGTGTAGAAAGAAGAAACCTTTGCTTAGGTGCATGTCAAATCATTGCATTTCTTAAATGAAGGGGTTGATGCTTCCAGGCGGAAACATGCTAATGTTACATCCAATAAAATCTTAGTCAACCTCACAATAACATTGCACTAATTGTTATTGGGGGATTAAACTTAATCATATATTATAATTGACCCACCACCACTACCTATGCCTTTAACCTTGACTTCCACTCTAATGAATCACTGCTCCTCAACTTAACTTACACAAAAAAAAGCTTCAAATTGACGCATTTGACTTTGCATACATCTCTCTTATCCATGCATTTCATTTAGTTATGTAGACTTCAAAATTTTCCTATTCAAGTTCTCCAAAAAATTTTCTTATAAACGGAATTACTAAGCCAAAAAAGGACTCTTTTGCTAATTCATCATGGTAATAACCGAAAAAAGAAAAAGGAAACAATTTGGAAATGCGAAAAAGGAGAGATTTGATGAGGGTCGCACCGCGTGAACACGTGATACTATGAACTTAGTTAGACGACAACCTTTCTTTCTAAGTTGGATGGAGTTTCTTTTCTGGTAAGAGATGGCAAAGGCTTTGCCTTTTTGGGCACAAAGAGACATTCCAAAGTTAATGTCTAAAGTCAAGGCCATCAAGCTTAGCTTGTAGTTGTAGCCGCAATAGGCAGACTCTTCAAAACACCCTCCTAATAGTAAATGCGGCTCTGATTGTGAATCTGATTACGGCGTTGCAACTTGCCAGTGCTAATCTTTTTACCGCTTCAAGTTCAAGTTCATTTCTTTTACCTCTTTCACAGTAAACTTAACACAAAGCGACAAAGCAAGAAAATCATCTTGAAATAGTAAAAAAGTTGAAGTTTCTATGAGTACGACACACCCATCTTCTCTCCAACTTGCACATTCAATATTCTATTCCGCAAAAAAAGATTTTCCAACTCATGCCACCACACTTGGGAGTTTGGAGCACCAATCCCAGCTAGAGTGAGAAAGAGACATTTGTTTTTGGATGGACATTTAGTGAGAGGCTGTCTTTGGAGTCGACCTCTCTCTCGCTGTGTTTGTACATATGTATATATATGTATATAAATTTACGTTTGTGTCTGTGTGTGTTTAGAGAGAGAACGAGGTTGATCTGTTTGATGTGTTCGCCACCTAATGAACCTTTTTCTGGGACCGTCAAATCCTTGTGCCTCAAACTCTCTCAAGGACTCCGGGTGGGACATTTTTGGGTTTTTGAGGTCCTACTATCTCCCACTTGCTGCGCTTCGCTCTCTCTCTCTCTTCCTCTCTGCTAGCGTCTCTTTCCTTTCTAAAATAACACCACAAGGACCCCTTCCCTTTTTTCTATGTCCTATCTTCTTCCCTCTATTCAAAGAAAGATCCATCTTTTCATCATCTGCGTATTGGTTTATTCTTGTCCAGGGCGAAAAGATCAAGTTTTTGATCCCTGTACTACCTCCAAGAGTAAAGTCATTGTTGCTCTGAAAAAGGAGGGTGCTTTCTTTTGACCAAAGCATCTGGGTGTTCTTGATATTGGGAAAGGTGAAGTAGGTATAGCTTGCAATGGTGGTTCTGGCTACTTGAATTTGTTGATAGCTTTGGATTCAGTTTTGGGGTGTGAGGCAAAAAGGGGTTAGTCGTTTGGTTTGAAGCTTCTGTTTTCGAGACGGTTTATTCTACTGATTCAATTTCATGCTCAGTCGAAAACAGTGGATCGGTTTATGGCCAGATTTTTACTTCTTTAGCATAGCATACTTTAATTGCTTAGCTAGATAGTATGAAGAACATTCTTAAGAAGCTCCATATCATGCACCATCAATCAGAGAATGCAGAGGGTTCAAGTTCATCAAGGGGCAACAAGTCCGCCGATGCTTCAACCTCTGATAAGCTCTTGCATTCCAAGTCACATGAGCATAAGCCTTTTTCAGGTCTTTCAAATTGGTTGAATTCAGTTGCTAATAAAAAAATTCCAAGTCCACCGTCGTCTTCTAATGTGGCTGGAGTCGAGAGAACAGAACCATCTGATTCGATCAGTAGTAGCGGATACGATGTTGTCTCAGATGCAATGAGGCCTGATTCAGGGTCTGCAACTTCACGGGATCCTGATATCGAGGAGGAGTATCAGATTCAGCTGGCTTTGGAAATGAGTGCAAAAGAGGATCCTGAGGCAGTTCAGATTGAGGCTGTTAAGCAAATAAGTCTTGGTTCTTGCGCTCCTGAGAATACAGCAGCTGAAGTTGTTGCTTATAGATACTGGGTAAGTTTGTCTCTTCATAATTAACTGCCTAATCTGTTTGAACTTAATTTTCCATACTGATACTTTACATTTCATTAAGCCATACTGTAGGTCTACTTGTCTCAAATGCTTTCTAAGAAATGTACATGGGTGGAATACTTATTCCTTGTTCATCAAAAATTTGCAACCGTGAATTGGATTTGATTTGTTAGAGTTGTTTAGGAACAATCATGGAGCCATGATAAAGGTCATTTAGATGTTTCAGGAGTTGGACAAAATTGGTGATTGTTGTATTACCTTTCACGATGTCGAACATGCAACAAACTCAATGACAAGACATCAACCACTGAGATAGCTTATAGTTCTGCTACTTTGTTATACCCTATTGTCGAGAATCCCTATTGATATTTCTTTGTATCATTCTCTGTGTTATTCATTGCCCACTTTAGAGGCAGACATAAAAAAGACAAAAACACCGGCATTGAAAGAAACACACAAAGTGAAGGATATTATTGAATTTATCTTCATTCATCTTCCGAGAGACGGCAGAGATTATTATAACAATTGTTGACTTGTACATGTTGATTAATTTCTGTTGCTTATGATTCATCATTTCACAGGACGAAAATAGATCCTAAGGATGAGTCCAGCAAAGTAGATGCAGTAAAGTGAAGCAATCTACAGTTGTTTATTAACATGTCTTTAAGTTAATCATAGATTGTTTCTACACACAAGTTATTACTCTGTGATTAAAACTCAGTTGTGAACTGGTTATGGCAAACAACAAAGATTTTAATTTCCATTTATGTCTCTTCAAAACAAGATTATCTGTAAACTTTAATTGTAACTAGTCATTCTTTCTTTTCTCTTCCAAAATCAGTTTATGGCTTCCTATTGTTGTCCTTTCATCTTATGCTTGAACAACCCTTATTTTACTATTAGTTTACCTTTATTGGATGTTGCTATTTCTGGAAGTAACTCGGGTCCAAAAGAATAATGCTTTTCAAGCAGAAGTCTTCTGTTTGACATTTGTTTTTCAAGCTTTTTTAGATTTATGTTTGTTCCATTCTAACCTATCTCATATCGTAGATTTATCCATGCTTCACAGAATTACAATTCTCTTAGTTATGATGACAAGATCTCGGATGGTTTTTATGACCTCTATGGAATTTTGATCGAGACTGCATCAGAAAGAATGCCTTCCCTCATTGATCTTCAAGGAACACCAGTCTCTGACCGGGCAAGCTGGGAAGCTGTACTGGTCAACAGGGCTGCTGATGCTAATTTATTGAAACTTGAACAGAAGGCATTTGAAATGACTGTCAAAGTAAGAGCCGAATCTTTAGTTACTATTGACAGTGATCTGGTGCAGAGGCTTGCAGTTTTAGTTTCTGATTACATGGGTGGAGCAGTTGGAGATCCTGATAATATGACAAAGGCGTGGCGAAGCCTTAGCTACAGTTTAAAAGCCACTATTGGTAGCATGGTTTTGCCGCTTGGTTCTCTTACAATAGGATTGGCTCGTCATCGCGCTTTGATGTTCAAGGTGCGTGCTGAATTTTCCATTTGTAACATAAAAAGGTACTATTTGCACTATTGTTTACTTTCTGTAATGAAATAACTAATTGTTGGATTGGTCACTGATCATTCAACTAGTTTTAGATTGAAGATGCATCCATTCTTGGGTCTCTTCCAATAGCTTAAGCTTTTAAGTTGAATACGGTTTATTAACATGATATCAGAGCCATGTGTGATCAAGAGGTTAAGCTTTTGAATTGAATGGCTTCTTGATATCATAGTTATCAATTTGTTTGTCTATAAAATGACAGGTTATGCAGTACCTCAGATATGCTATTGTCATGTTATGCAGAGCAGGAAGCATGAGAAAAAAAGGATAAGAGATCGCACCAATATCTGATGTGATTTTTGTGTGCATGATAATGTGATCATCTATTTACTACTGCACTAGAAAATGAGTTAGTTTTATTGGTGTTCCAATTTGATTAAATTTTTTGCATATCCATAACTCTATCTTGAATCAAGTGTCATTACTTACTGGAAAATAGCGAGACACTCTCTTGGGAAAGTGATGGTTCAATTGACCATTATGTTATAAATCTAATTTCTAACAAAATGAAGCTCACGATTTCCTGTCGTAGACAAATTTCACCATGAACTTTGTTGCACTCAGTAATGTCTCCCTTTCCTCTTCTAATTGGATAAACCTAGTTATTTTGTTGGTGGCTTTGCTAAATGAAAACGCCAGCATCACAGCTGATGTTGACAAAATCCTCTCGAGATTCTAACTCGAGTAAGTGGCCTAGGCTTAGTGATGCACAACACATCGCAAAGCTACAAAAACTCATGTGTGGTAATACCATTGCTAACTAATCAAGTTGCAACTAGTTTCACTAGAAATGAAACAACGCTGAACTCGTTTCCTAATGTTGGATTGATGGCTTGTGAAGTAGGCTAACCTTTTTTTCCTTAGGAAACGTAGACAAAAATTTGCAAAATTTTCATCTTGAATCTCAATCGTTTAAGAGAGAGCTATAAAATACGAGATGTTCATTTTATTTCTTGAATGGAAAAATCTACAATTTGCACTTAATGTGGTCATAAATTTCTTCCCCATGTCAATACTTGGCAAGTTTGTTTATTTTCATGGGCAATTATTCAAATCAATCTTTATGGATGATTGCTATTATTGCTCTTGCTGGCCTTGAAAGTTGATGAATATCCTTGAATAGCCTAGAATGGTTTAGGAGAACCAAACAAACCCACAAGCAATTAGCTATAGAAAACGACGATAATCAATACATTTCCCACCACCCCCTCTACATATAACAGAAATTGTAACAAACTAGGAATATTCCCAAATAACGTAATGGCTCTTATTTAGCCACCTTTCCACTGGTCTTAGGAAGTTTATTCTTCCTTTTACGTCGGAATACCAGTCCGTACCTTCTAGACAAATTTGGTTTTTCATCATTTCTCCCCCCTAAAAGAGCTACCTTGTCCTCAAGGTGGAAATCTGGGAATTGTTGTTCTATAACAGAGGCTTGCTCCCAAGAGTCTTCAAAATCACGAAGATCTTTCCAACGAATCAATACTTCAGTCACTTTATTGAAGCATGTTCTAACGTTGAGAACCTCTGTTGGCTGAACAAGGAGTTCTAACTCTTCATTGAGGCCAAGGGGCAAAGTAGGCATAGTTTGGTTGTTGGACAAAACTTTCGTCATTTGGGAGATATGAAACGTATGGTGGATCTGGGAAGTTGGAGGTAATTCTAGCTTGTAGGCCACGGTTCCCACTTTTTCTGTGATTTTGAATGGCCTATGAAAACGAGGGCTAAGCTTTCCATTTCTCTTATTAGCCAGTGATTTGAATTTGTAGGGTTGAAGCTTGATATAAACAAATTCCCCCACAGAAAAACTTATGTCCCTTCTGTGATGATTAGCGTGGCTTTTCATCCTATTTTGGGCCTTCTCAACATGTGAGCGAAGTTCCTTAATTATAACATCCCTTTCACCCAATCTTTTGTCAACTTCCTATACTTTAGAGCTAAGAGGAGTGTAATGTAATAGGGAAGGGGGATCCCTTCGATACAAAGCCCTAAAAGGGGACATTCCAATACTCCTGTTGTAACTGGTATTAAATTAGAATTCTGCCCATGGCACCCACCGTGGCCAAGTTTTTGGCTTGGAATATGAGAAGCATCTTAAATAATCCTCCAAGCTTTTAGTAACAACTTTTGTTTGACCATCAGATTGAGGATGGTATGCTGAACTGAGATAGAGTTCAGTTCCACAAAATTTAAAGAGTTCCTTCCAAAAGTAACTTACAAAAATGGGATCCTGTCGGACACTATTGTTTTGGGAATTCCATGTAATCGAATAATCTCCTTGATAAAAATAGTAGCCACACCCTTTGCTGTGTAAGGATGACAGAGTGATATAAAATGAGCATATTTTGTCAGCTGATCGACTATTACTAGGATAGAGTCCATGCCCATAGCTTTGGAAGGCCATTGATAAAATCCATTGAGATATCTTCCCATACTCTTTCTGGGATTGGAAGAGGTTGTAGCAGTCCAGTAGGGGCTAATGAATCGTACTTCACTCTTTGGCATATTTCACAAGATCTAACAAATTCTTTAACTGTTGCTTTCATACCCTCCCAGTAGAAAACCATAGCAATCCTTTTGTAAGTTCTAAAGAATTCCGAGTGGCCCCAAATAGTAGAAGAATGACTCACCAGCATAATTTGTGGAATTAATGTAGACTTCTTAGGTAGAACCATCCGGTCCTTATAGTACAAGTGTCATTGCAATAGCTTGAAGTTTGGATGATTGCCAATGTCAAGTAGCAGATCTTGAGCAATAGCCTTCATCCGAGGGTCTAGTTGTAGGTCATCTTCAATTTGTTTCCATCCTCCAAATGTCAAGTTTGATAAAGGAAACAACTGCTTCTCTGATGTTTCCACCCTTGACAAGGCATCAGCAGCCTTATTTTCTTTGCCTGGTCGATATTGGATCTCGAAGTCAAGTCCCATAAGCTTCATGACCCATTTATGTTGGTCCTTCGTGGCTAACCTTTGCTCTCATAAATGCTTCAAACTCCTGGGCTGTCGAAACAATGAATCTCCTTCCAAGCAGATAATGTCTCCATTTCTTAACTGCAAAAACTACAGCCATTAGTTCTTTCTCATAAATAGATTTCAATTGAGCTTTTGGGGGATAATGCTTGACTGTAATAAGCTATGGGTCTCCCGGCTTGCATTAGGACAGTGCCTAATCCCTTCCCTGACGCATCATTCTCTACAATAAATTGCTGATTGAAATCGGGCATTGCATGAACTAGAAGTGAGCTAAGTTGCTGCTTCAAAGTGTTGAAGGCACCTTCAGCTTCGTTGCTCTAGGAAAAACCTTCTTTTTTAAGCAGTGCTATGAGAGGGGCAGCTATCTTCCCATAATTTTGGACAAATCTCTGATAATATTCTGACAACCCAAGGAATCCTCTCAATTCCTTCACCGTTTTTGGTCGAGGCCAAGATATCATGTGTTGCACTTTGGAAGGGTCTACAGCAACTCCCCGGTGTGATATTATGTAGCCAAGGTACTCAATCTGCTTCTGAATGAAACTACACTTCTTCAAGTTCACTACTAGCTGATGTTCTACTAGTAACTTAAATACTACCCTCAAGTGTTCATAGTGTGTTTCCCTATTGCAGCTATACACCAAGATATTGTCAAAAAACACTAGAACAAACTTTCTAAGAAAGGGTCGGAATACCTCATTCATGATTGCTTGAAAGGTGGTAGGAGCATTCTTGAGTCTGAATGGCATAACAAGGAACTCGTAATTTCCTTCGTGTGTTCGAAAAGCTGTCTTGACAATATTTTCATTTCTGACTTGTATCTGATGATAACCAGACTTGAGATCTAGTTTGATTAAGAGGTTGGCTCTATGAAGTTCATCTAGCAACTCATCAATCACCGGTATGGGAAACTTATCTGGAATGGTTAGTTCATTTAATGCCCTGTAGTCAACACAGAACTGCCATTCACCATTTTTCTTCTTGACAAGCAGAACTGGGCTTGTGAAGGGGTTGTTACTGTTCCTTATGTTTCCCGCAGCCATCATTTCCTTAACGATCTTCTCAATCTCATTTTTCTAGTGGGGATATCTATAAGGTCAGATATTGGGTGGTTGGGTCTAGATGTTAAGGAAATAACATGATCGTTGAACCTTTGCGCTGGTAGTCCTTGGGGTATTGTAAATTCCTTCTAGGCTTCTTCAAGAAGCTGCTCCAGTTGGACATCTTTTTGTGTAGATAGGTCTGGTGTTTCCTCCACTAAATTAAGTTCCATCCACCAGGCAATGCCTTCCTCCCTTGCGGCTTTGAGTAGTGTCTTTAAGGTCACCTGTGTTTGACCAAGTGCAGGGTCTCCACAGGACAAACAGTCTTGCTATCCTGCTGAAACTTCATTGTCAACGTTCCCCAATTTGCTTCCACGTTCCCAAGGGTGCTAAGCCAAGCCGTCCCTAAAATGGCATCAAAGCTCCCTAGTTGAAAGGGTAGGAAGTCTTTGGTAATTTGAATACCTTGCAATAAAAAAGACAGGTTTTTGCAAATTCCTTTGCCACGTATATACTCCCCATTCACAATTAATACCCCAAAACACTTGGAGTTGTCTACCTCTAGCTTCAATTTGTCAGTCAAGCTCGAGGAGATGAAGTGATGAGAGGCTCCGCTATCGATTAACACTACTACTTCATGACCCTGTAGCTCCCCTTTCATCTTCATCGTGTGGTATGAAGATACTCCCACCAGCTATTGTTGCGACAACTCAATCTTGTTTTGCTCGGCCATTATTTCAATTGTTTCTGTTTCTTCTTCACACGGGATATGTTCTCCTGCGTTTTCATATTCATCTTCATCGGCGGAATAAGCAACTGAAAGTTAGGTAACTTATAGCGATGCCCTTGCTGCCATCTTTCTTCGCATTTGAAACACAACCCCAAGCTATGACGTCGCTGGATTTCTGCATCGAAGACCCACCTAACCTCCCTGTTCTCCCTCATGTTATTCACTAATTTTTCACGATGGAAGCTTCCATAGCTTCGTTCTTTGTGATTGTTTAGTGCATGAGTGGCCACCTGTTCGGTGTTGGGCTGTTGTCATGACACACTATTGACTACACTCACCGTCCTTGTATTGGACCACATTTTTGGTTGAGTCACTCGGTAAGCTGCTACGCTTTCCATGGCTTTATTTTTGTCCTCCACTTCCTGAGCCACCTCCATCATTTCTAACAGATTTTTGGGTTTGAAGAGCATGACTTCCGCTCGTATCTCAGGAGTCAAACCCCAATTAAAAATACTACGGAGGTATTTCTCCGGTACCTCTTGAAGATTGGCAGAGTACATCTCGAACATTGCCCTAAATTCTTCCACTGAGCCTTCCTGCTTCGTTTCCAACAGCAAATCAAACATGTCACTTGCTTTTGTTGTATGGAAACGAAGAATCAAGGGATTTTGAAATTCCTTCTAGTTGGGAAGCGCGATATGATTCTTAATCCACCCATACCAGTGAAGTGACCTTCCTTCCATGCAAACTCCAGCTGATTTTACTTTGTTCTTGTCGACAAGGGAGTACACTTGGAAATACCGTTCTACCCTGAAAATCCATGCCTGTGGGTTGATGTCGTCGAAGAATGGCATTTGTATCTTCCGCACGATGGTCTCGACCTTGTCCCCTGGTTCCGCAGGTGTCTTTGTCCCCAACGACTGACCACATTGCAAATTGGTCATGGCAGATGATTGGTCATCTTCCGCAGTTTTTAACAAGATACAGTTCATCCTCGACATCATCCTTTGCATGTCTTGGATATTTGTTTGAGTACAGGTAAACCTTTCCTCCATATTGGAAACAACTTGTTTTAATCCTTCTGTGTCTTTCTCAATTCCATCTATCTTCTCCATTCTCATAAGTACCATACCCAATCATTATGTGCTTTGATACCACTGACGAATATCCGTGAACAACCTAGAATGGTTTAGGAGAACCAAACAAACCCACAAACAATTAGCTATAGAAAATGACGATAATGATTACATTTCCCACCCCCTCTAAATATAACAGAAATTGTAACAAACTGGTAATATTCTCAAATAACAGAATGGCTCTTATTTAGCCACCTGTCCACTGGTCCCAGGAAGTTTATTCTTCCTTTTACGTTGGAATACCAGTCCGTACCTTCTAGATGGATTTGGTTTTTCATCAGAAGTTGGTATAGACACAACATATACAACAATAATTAACATATTTTTCAACTTCTCTATATCTTTTTTTCTCCCATGGAATTCAAACTGCTTGTTCGCCTTGTCCAGATTATCTTCAGCATTCCAATTTCCTAATAGCATAAACTACATCCTGAGCTTTCTGGTGTGGCTTTTGTAGGGATTGACTATTCTGAAGTCTTCTTGACTCTTGTACATGGACATATGTATGTAGGTTTTGGCAGATACTGTGGGCATTCCATGCCGATTGGTGAAAGGACATCAATACACTGGTGCTGATGATGTGGCTATGAACTTTGTTAAAATTGGGGATGGAAGGTATTCCTGATATTACGATGACATATATTATTCATCTATCTTGGCTAAACGTTGGGTTTATTTGGGATGTACTTCATTGATTGCAAAAATGAATCATTATTTTAATTAGTATGATGCTTATAGCTTATTGTTTGTTTGAGAGTGAAATAAACGAGATCCTCTATAATTTGTTGTTTCTTTCTTTGTGGTATGAACTTAACTTTGAAGGTCTTGGTAATTAAACAGTTACAAAATAATCTGATTTTTAGTATTTCATTTATAATTAAAACTTTCTTCTCATTAGTTTTGCTGAACAAAACCCACCGCTAGTAACATGCTATTTTGAATTGCGACATCTTAGAAATATAATTTAAGACCACATTAAAGTACTGGAAAATGGATCAATTTTACTAATTGTTAAAGCGTAAGAACATGTGGAGCTCAATTAACAAGGGTTTTCTTTTTAAACACCAAATCTCGGAGGATTTTGTATTTATAACCCTTAATTGTAGCTTTAGTTTTAAAATGAACAGGAAAATTGCCTTGTATAGGTAAAACATTTACTTAAAAAACGTTTGCTTCTGTTGGGCCTACATATTTTGGTTACTATAGTTTTCTTAGAGCATTTGTAGCCTCTTGGATATATGATATTTCATTGGAATATCAGAATGCAGTTTAAGGTATGATACTCTGAATTTCAGGGAATACATAGTTGATCTAATGGCAGACCCTGGAACTCTTATTCCTTCAGATGCAGCTGGTTCACATATCGAGCATGAGGAATCTTATTGCTCTGCTAGTCCTTTTTCTAGAGAAGTTGACTCCTCTCACATAACTTCTTTTAGCAGTGGAAGAGGGAGTTACTCTGAGGAGCATTCAGATGCATCTGAAAAGAAATCAAGATCTAGGATAATTCCTTCTGGTATAAACCGGTCTGATGGATACACAGGTTTTAGAAGCCCAGCTAAAGATGAAGAAGAATCCAAGATGTTGTCCAATGATTTCAGAAGGGAGCTTCCTGGCAGGCCAAGTTATCCTTACTCGCATGGACGATCACCTTCTTGGACTGAAGGTGTCAACTCCCCTGCTGTGCATAGGATGAAAGCCAAAAATGTCTCACAATATGTATTTGATGCTGCTAAAGATAATCCCCAACTAGCACAGAAACTTCATGATGTATTGCTAGAAAGTGGGGTTGTTGCTCCAGCTAACCTGTTCAGGGATGTTTATCCAAAACAGTTGATTTTATCAAATAGTGAGGCCAAACCGCCAGTTGAAGTTATGGATCACAAACCTAAGATAAATGAAACTCAAGATCTCATAAAAGATCAAGATGATCTTGGCCATGCTTCTTGTTTACCTCCTCTGCCACCTCAAAGAGTGCCCTCCAAAATAATCCATTCTTCCAGCCAGTCTGAGCAACTTAAACCCTTGGAAGGCCTTGGTCTTGGGCCTCCCTTAGAAATAAGGGAGTTTGCAGGATTACCTTTATCATTGCAACCCGAAGTTACTCCTGGGCAATATGCTAGAAATGTTCCTGTAGCTGCAGCAGCAGCTGCTGCTGCAGCTGTTGTAGCATCTTCTATGGTTGTTGCTGCAGCAAAGTCGAGCAGTGACACGAATCTTGAACTACCAGTGGCAGCTGCTGCTACTGCTACTGCTGCAGCTGTAGTGGCAACGACAGCAGCTGTGAGTAAACAATATGAGCAGGGAGTGAGAAGTGATGGAGATGCAGATAGTGGTCAATATGAGCCACGTGGTAGTGGGGACAGGGGTAGCGGAGGCCGTGGTAGTGGGGACAGGGGTAGTGGTGGCCAAGGTAGTGGCAGCCGGGAACGTGATGCTTTTGGGGCAACCTTTGAAGGAGAGAGAATATCTGATAGATCTGTGGGTAATGAAAGCTCCAAATCTGAAGTTGCAATGGAAGATGTGGGTGAGTTTGAGATTCAGTGGGAGGAAATTACACTGGGTGAACGTATTGGACTTGGTAGTGGCCTTTTCATATTTCATAAATTTCGCTTCATGTCAAGTTGTAAATCTCAATGCAGTGGGTACCCTTATTCAATAGCTAACTTAGCATTTCAATATGCCTTTTCATTTGCAGGATCTTATGGAGAGGTATATCGTGGAGACTGGCATGGAACTGTGAGTATTCTTATATAACCTTGAAGTTTGGCTTGGCTGGTTAACAATTCATGTCTGCCCTAACAAAATGTCAGCAGTTCTAATATAGCAATAGTACATGAAGAATGAGATCGTTTACTCTGAATAAGACTCCCTCGCGTCCATTTAACATGGACTTGAGGGGACTGGTTGTCAACCAGCCACTATGCTGTTCCTTAAACTCCAAAATGCTAAAGCTGCCCTAGTTGCTGTAAAAAGGATTAGAAATTTTAAGAAACCATTAAGCTCAAGAACTTAAATTGTTCATGAATAAGTAAATATTTTTCAAACAAAGGCCCCCACAAGAAGTGTGAACAAATTACAGATCCATATAGAAGAGGTAAAGTGGCTTGTACTCTAGAACTTTCATTGATGGAGGTTCTAATATCGTGTTAAGAAAACTGTTCAACCTAGAAGTTTAATTTGTTGAGTGAGGCTTAGGAATGGATGAAATATCCATCTTACAAGAATAGTAAATAAATATTTTTCAAACAAAGGCCCCCACAAGAAGTGTGAACAAATTACAGATCCATATAGAAGAGGTAAGGTGGCTTGTACTCTAGAACTTTCATTGACGGAGGTTCTAATATCGTGTTAAGAAAACTGTTCAACCTAGAAGTTTAATTTGTTGGGTGAGGCTTAGGAATGGATGAAATATCCATCTTACAAGAATAGTCATGGATCAGTATGATTTGTATAGTTTACATATTATATAGTAGTACTCTTCCTTTTGAGCCCTTTGATTCTGCATTCAATTTTCTGACAGAAAAAATTTCATGTGGATCTAACTTCTTAATCTGTCAAAAGATGGGAGACAAATAAATAACCTTCATATATTATATATGTAATTGATTCTAAATATCTTTTGTAATTAGGAAGTTGCAGTTAAGAGGTTCTTAGACCAAGACATCATGAGTGACTCACTTGAAGAATTCAAAACTGAGGTACGGCTTTCTCTCCTTGCTTTGCTTATCATAGCAATATCTTAATGTTTCTCAAAGGAAAAACTTGGATGGATATTTCTGTAACATTTATTTGATGGAGTTGCCTTGTCCTTACTGAGATTTATTAACATAAATAGTGCAAATATTGAGGGCCTTTCATTTCTTTTATCTCTAAAATATGTGTAGTGGGGCACACTAGATATTTCTCCTATTATTGACTTGGTTCAGCAGTTCTATCTATGCATCTTACTGCTATGTTGAAATGCTTTAGTTAATTTAAGACATGAAAAGTTTACAATATATATACTTATATAATTGATCTTTTTGGGATCCAAATTCAGCCAAACAAATTCTTTGTTCTGAGCCACTACTGCCCTAATCCTTGGTCAATGTCTAATATTTTTGAGATCTTAGGTAACCTGTATGTGCTAGGCAGACATCAAATTGCTAATGATTCCAATGGTTTGCTGATCTGACATAAATTTGGCACATATTAATGTGAACTTCAACTAGTCAAAAACTTTTTGCTAAATTGCTTCTGATTTAAATTGCAAGGTCCGAATCATGAAAAGAGTAAGGCATCCCAATGTGGTTCTCTTCATGGGAGCAGTAACTCGTGCGCCAAATCTTTCAATTGTGACAGAATTTCTTCCTAGGTATGCTGGCTCTCTTTTACTTTGTTCTTTCCGATGCTATCACAGTGTTTTCTGAAAGTCAAAAGAATTGTGACATATTTTCTACTTTTAGGAGGAATAGTATGACTTCTAACTACAGTAATGGCAGTATCATATCATGACATTTGCATTTTCAGAGGTAGTTTGTACAGATTACTTCACCGGCCTAATAACCAATTAGATGAGCGGAGGCGTTTGAGGATGGCCCTTGATGCTGTATGAATTTCTCCTGATCTACTCATCTTCAATGTCAATTGATATAGACCTTTATTTTATGTATTCATTTGGATATTCTGTTCTCTACTTGACCGAAATTTCAGGCTCGGGGAATGAATTATCTTCACACATGCTCTCCAACAATAGTACATCGTGATTTGAAGTCCCCAAATCTTCTAGTTGATAGAAACTGGGTTGTGAAGGTTGTTTATCTATATTTACTTCGGCAGTGTTGAACACATATTGACATTCTCATAGTCTGTGTAGACTAATGTAGTATCACATGGAATTTTTTTTCTTGTCATCTTAGGTATGTGATTTTGGGTTATCACGAATGAAGCACAGCACATTTCTCTCTTCACGATCAACTGCAGGGACGGTAAGCTACTCTTAAAAGCACAGCACACTTCTATTTTACCTTAGTTTCTTCTGAATTGATTATTATTTATTCATGGTTTTGATTTCTTTATAAGATATCACAATTTGGTTTTAATTTGGAATTGAGCACCATTAGATGTGTCATAACATATTCCGGATGCTATTTCACTTCCCGAACTTAATCTACTAATGAAACAATTGAATTGAAAAACTTTGCACTGCTCAATGTAGTATGCAACCTGTTTTGAAAAGTGACTTGCATGAATGCTAATCTGTTTGTAATAAAGAAATCATGAGATAAATAACCTTTAGTATTAGTAGATTGTTTCTTGATACATAACATTTTCCACCTGGCTTGAGTTGTTTCTTGACAGTGTTGATACTTCAATAAAACATTTTCCACCTGGCTTGAGTTGTTTCTTGACAGTGTTGATACTTCAATAAAAGCACTATTTAACTTTTTTTTCCACTTAACCATTGTACGTTGTTCTGTTCATATGTTTATATATTCATGCTTGCTATATTCCTGATGCATTTACAAGCTCAAATAATTTATAGCAAGCTCTAACATATAACAGATAGCGCCAATGAGATCTTTCTACTGATGCACAATTGTCTCCTGTTAGGACAAGCAAAATTCTTTATGATTTTTCTGTGTAAGCTTATAGAAGGCTGATCATATTTATCTATTTGCAGTCTTTCTGTTGGATTGCTTATGTTTGAGCCTTATTCTTTGCATTTTTCGGTATCGGATATGCTTTACAGAGTTCAGCTTCTTTTTTATTTGGTCTGTTATTTTAGCTGTAATAATATAGTAAATTTCATGCCAAGCAGTTACTTTGTAAAGAAGCTATTTGTTTTAGTTTCCCCCGACATGACGAAACCTAAATCTCTTAAGGTCTCAACTTGTATGCTTGCTTGGTTATAGACAAGAGTCCCAAGCCCTAAATTAAGTTTTGGTTTTATTGCTTTTAAGGCTGAATGGATGGCTCCAGAAGTGCTACGAAATGAACCTTCAAATGAGAAGTAAGTACTTTTATCCAACAAAAATGTTGGATTTGGTTGGGACTAGTTTATAGTTTTCTGTCAAAGTTGTGTAAATGAATGATCATTTTGCAGGTGTGATGTATATAGTTTTGGGGTTATACTCTGGGAGCTCACTACATTGCAACAGCCGTGGGAAGGAATGAATCCAATGCAAGTTGTTGGTGCTGTTGGATTTCAACATCGACGTCTTGATATTCCGGATTATATGGACCCTGCAATTGCCGATATTATTAGGAAATGCTGGCAAACGTGAGTGTTTTGGTTGCTTTTTGTGCTAAACTATTCTCAAGATAACAGATTTTGTTTTTGAGATTCCAACAATTTGGACTAACCTCCAAAGAAAAACTCTTGCTTTTAAAAATTATTTCCATTGCAGTTGCACCTTTCCAAAAACTAATGATAGGAATCTCAGTTCCCCTAAGCCGAAAGGCGTGAATTCCCATTTATGAAATTGTGACTTCTTTTCTCATTTTCAGTTTTGTTAAATCTTTTTTCTCATCTATCTTTTCATTTTGGTTTTAGAGACTTTCTGCATTTGAGCTTAACATGCTCATGTGCAGTCATTTAACCAAAATATGTTTGTGGTGTAGTTCAATTTGTCAGATTTATTTTGATAGGGAAGAATATAGAGATTGTATTATTTACATATAAGATAGGGTTACAGCAATAGGATTCCTCCTGGAAAGAGTTTTCCAGGCTAATACAATTCACAATAATCTCAATAATAATCTCCCTCTCTTCCTAGATTCCCCCTATAGCTGTCCGCTACAATCTCTCTCCATAACTGACTCCTAACAACCTGTCTATATGGAAATAGCCCCCTTTCCCGTCTTACCCCTACGCATATAAGTCTGAAAAGGCTTATGCTGCTGCTGTACTACTAAGGGTTGATCACTAACATGTTGATCACTAGGAGGAATACTAACAATTCCCCCCTCCTCAGTAGGCATCTTATCCTCAAGGTGAGTGGATGGAAACTGCCCTTTAATAAATTCTGCTTCCTCCCAAATCACTTCCTCTGCTGGTTTGTCTTTCCACCGAGCAAGCCATTGGAGAGTACTTCTGCCCTTGGACTTGGACATGCGTGAGGCAAGGACTGCCTCTGGTTCAACCAAGTCCCCATGATCTACCTCCAATCCTTGGGGAAGATTGTGCTCAACAAGATGGTCGCCTACAACCTTCTTAAGTTGGGAAATATGGAAAACCGAATGGACTTTGGATGAAGTTGGGAGCTCTAGTTTATAGGCAACTAGTCCCACTTTGCCAATGATCTTGAAAGGACCATAGTGTCTTGCGGAGAGCTTAGGACAAATCCTTCTTGCAACAGTGAGTTGACAGTGTGGTCTTAATTTAACAAAGACCGAGTCTCCCTCCTGAAAGTATACCTCCCTTCTGTGAATATCTGCAGATTTCTTCATCATAGACTGTGCACGCAATAGGTTCTGTTTTAGTTGGCGTAAAGCTTCATCTCTATCCACCAAAGCTAGTGCCACGGATTCCACTTGAGTTTTGCCTTGAGAAAATTGCAGCAAGGTAGTTGGAAATCGTCCATAGGCAACTTCAAAAGGGGTCTTTCCAGTCGAAACATGGTAGTTGGTTTTATACCAATATTCAGCCCAAGCTATCCAATAGGACCAGTTTTTAGGTTGTTCGGAAGTGAAGCAACGAAGATAGGTTCTAGACACCGATTAAGCTAACCACCTCCCGGATGAATGCTTCAGCCACGGTTTTAGCAGTGAAAGGATGCTTGAGAAGTGAAAATTGGGCATACTTTAATAAGCGATCCACTACCACCAAGATAACCTCATAACTGTGAGATTTAGGAAGCCATGTGATAAAAGTCCATGGAGACTTCATCCCAAATCAGCTGAGGTATGGGTAAGGGCTGCAAAAGACCAACTAAGGACATGGCCATATATTTACTTTTCTGGCAGGTGACACATTCACGTACAAACTTTTGTCTTGAGGGCTTCATCCCTAGCCAAAACAGTCCGCAAGCTAATCTCTTGTAGGTCTTTAGGAAACCAGTGTGTCCCCCTGAAGGTGAGGCATGGTACTCACGCAGAAACTGAGGGATCAATGTCGAAGTGGCTGAAAGGACCAATATGTTTTTGTAGAATAATAACCCGTCCTTCATGTGGTAATCATGTTTAGAGTTCGGATCCTGTTGGAGAGCTGTCATGATTGAGTTAAGCTTAGTATCCTCCTTAACCTCCCGACATACTACATCCATGTCAAGCCAAAATGGGGTTGAAACGGCTGAGAACAACATCTTTTCCTCTTCAACCCTTGATAATGCATCTGTTGTCCCATTCTGCTTTCCTGGTTTATAGATCACCTCAAAATCCAGACCTAACAACTTGGCTTGCCAACATTGTTGATCTATAGAGGGAATTCTCTGGTCTAATAAATGTTTCAAGCTCTTATGGTCGGTGTAAACTTTGTAATGCCTCTCTATGAGAAAGTGCTTCCAATGTTGAATGGCCATGTCTACTGCCATCATTTCTTTCTCATAAACTGATTAAGAATAGGTTGATTCAGCCAAAGCCTTGCTTAAATAAGCTAAGGGGGGACCCTCTTGAATCAGGACAGCCTTGAGGGAAAATTCCTTGGAAAAATCGGGCAATGCTAGGATTGGTGAGGAAGTCATCTTCGTCTTCAATTCTTCAAAAGCTTCTTAGGACTCCCTTCCCCAGCTGAAACCATCCTTCTTTGTGAGTTCAATAAGAGGTTTGGCAATTTTACCGTAATCTTTGACAAATTTTTGGTACTACCCGGTGAGTCCAAGAAACCCTCTTACCCCCTTTACATTTTTAGGAACAGGCCACTCCAAAATGCTTTTGATCTTGGATGGGTCCATAGCTACCCCTTCACATGAAATAATATGGCCTAGGTGCTCCACGGACTGTTGCCCGAAAATGCACTTTTTCTAGTTAGCAAACAACTGGTTGTCCCATAACTGTTTCAACACACAAGCCAAATGCTCCAAATGCTGATTCCAATCTGCACCATAAACTATAATGTTGTCAAAGAAAATTGAGACGAATTTCCGTAATAGAGGCTTAAAAATTGAGTTCATGGTGGATTGGAAAGTAGCGAGTGTGTTCATGAGACCGAATGGCATCACTAGATACTCATAATGTCCTTCATGAGTCCGGAACCCTGTTTTATAGACATCTTCCCTTACCCTGATTTGGTGGAAACCTGACCTTAGATCAACCTTAGAAAAATATCTAGCCCCATGCAACTCCTCCATCAGCTCATCCACAATTGGAATAGGAAACTTATCCGACACTGTGAGCTTATTTAAAGCTCGGTAATCGACGCACATTTGCCATGACCCATCCTTCTTTCTAACAAAGGATGACAGGACTTGAGAAAGAGTTGATACTAGGCCTAATAACCCCGATTTTCGGCAATTCCCTAATCTGCCTCTCAATCTCATCCTTATGATGATGTGCATGTCCATAAGGTCGGATATTTACTGGTTTTGCCCCTTCCTTCAAATTGATTGCATAGTCGTGGACCCTCCTAGGTGGCAGCCCCCTGGTCTCTTGAAAAACCGAATCAAACCTAAGTAAACCAGCCTGCAACTCCTCTTGTTGTTTTGCATCCATGGTTCTCATCTCTTTAGATAAAGACCCCCTACTCCCATAGACCACAACAAACCCTCTACTTCCAATTCTTGATACTTTAAAATCTGTTGTAGAGCATGAGGAGAGGCGGTTTGCTTGATTCTCTGTAGAGTAATCTATGTCCCATTTCGGTTAAATGTCATATACATCTTCCTCCGATCAACCTTCACCACCCCTACAGTTTCCAACCATGCAACACCTAGGATTAGATCGGGCCCTCCTGTTTTAAAGATATAAGCACTTACACTAAACTCCTCTCCATTCTGCTCCAATTTCATCTCCTTACAAATTCCTTGTGAACTCCCAACCTAACTTTGAATGTCCTAATAGGTGTTATAGTAATTCTCATAGCTTGATCCAACCTACTGGACGCATTGTTATGACTAGCTCCATTATCCAACATAATTACAATGCATTTCATTAAACTTACCTATCAAGACCAAGGACTTTGTGGGTGAAGATGGGTCCTTACCTATCTTCCTGAACTCCACCGAATTGCACAAGTTCCCAATCTTGTTGATGCCCCTCATCCACTGTTGCTTCATGATTATTCGTCCCACTGTCTTCTTCATCGGCCTCCCACACAATTAACTTATACTCCTTATCTAGGAATCGATGGAGTGGATCATAGGTTTGTCCACACTTGAAACACAATCCCTTGGCCCTTCTTTTCATAAGTTGTTCGTAAGACAAATTCCTTGTTCCCTTCCATTTGGAACCACTAGGCCAATTACCCTCTGACATAGTATTTCTGTTTTTATTAGGCAATTCCCTCACTTTAACCTTAGGACTTCCAGTTGTATTATTAGGCTGACCCGGTCGCTGAGCATAATGAGTTCCTAATCGAGACCCGTAGCTAGCATGAAAGTTTCCTGACTTATTCTTCGATTCACCTGATCGTATTACCCCTTCTCCGCTTAACTTCCTCTCCACCTTCCATGCAATGGAGATGAGCCGAGCTTGAGTTGGTGGATCATGAGTACGAACTCTGTTCTTTTTTCCCTCACTTAGCCCACCCAAGAAATAGCTCATGTACCACTCTTCAGGGAAGTGAGCTAATTGCGATGCCACCCTCTCAAACGCATCAATGTATGCGTCCATCGGTCTTTGTTGGGTAACCGACTTTAGCTGCTCAATATGGTCTCCCTCGTCCTTACCTCCACATCGATCAAACAATGTTTGCTTGAACCGCTCCCAATTCATACACGGATCAAACTCACGTAGAGTCATAAACCAATACAGTGTAGTACCCTCTGTATAAATTTGAACCATCGGTAAACGAAGTTTAGTAGGAATTTCATGAATCATAAAATATGACTTAGCACGCATGACCCATGCAAATGGGTCTTTCCCGTGGTAAGCTGGAAGATCGACCCGACGTGCTGCATTGCGGTATTCTTCCCATGCACTTTCGGTGGCTACAGAAGTGACATGGTCCCTTTGCTGGTGAGAACCCGATCCTTGCAGGCCAGTTGTTGGTCTATCGCCACCAGGAGAGTTGGATGCGTGGGGCGTAGGCCTATCGCCACCCGCAATAGAGGAGGATGCGTGGTGGGCAAATGCTGGAGGTCCTTCTCCTTCACCTCCAACGTGTTGTTTCTGCTGGTTTTTTGCTAACAGAGACTGAAATCCATCCCTCAACTCCGACTGCAACAGATTTTGGGATTTGGTCAGTGTTTCTGCGCTGGCCATCAGGGAACCAAGCTGTGTCCTTAGATCTTTTAAGGTGGTATCATGCGACTTAACCATTCTCTCTTGGGCTGAGAGGGATGATTCCTGTCTCCTAAGAGACGCCTCCACTGCAGACACCCTAGCCTTCATTCTAGTTTGCATACTATCTCTACCCACTTAGTCTCTCAATGAAAGCACCAATTGATAGGGAAGAATATAGAGATTGTATTATTTACGTATAAGATAGGGTTACAGCAATAGGATTCCTCTTGGAAAGAGTTTTTCCAAGCCAATACAATTCACACTAATCTCAATAATAATCACCCTCTCTTCCTAGATCCCCCCTATAGCTGTCCACTACAATCTCTCTCCATAACTAACTCCTAACAACCTGCCTATGTGGAAATAGCCCCCTTTCTCATCTTACCACTACGCATATAAGTCTGAAAGGGCATAGGCTGCTGCTGTACTACTAAGGGCTGATCACTAACATGTTGATCACTAGGAGGAATACTAACATATTTTGTCACTTAGTTTTTTTTGTCTGTTTTAACTTTGATGATGGGCTGCATAGGTTTGCATTGTATAACAACTTGTGCCACTATAATGGGTGGTAGGTTGTATGTTCTTTAATTTGTCTTCTGTAACTGCCAAAGAATTTACCAAATTCATTTTTGATCGAAAATGATATATATCCACAAAATGAAGAGCACCAGTACTAGTTACGTGCTAAAGGCTGTAAAACATGTTCCAGAAATGGAATTTTGATATGTATTATACAAACTGCCTGTGGTTGTATGTTTCTTTTCTTTACTGCTGCTGATATGATATATTTGTACTTTGTTGAAGAGTATGCATTTGTTTAGTCAGAGCTAAATTGACACTGGATTAATGACTGATGTTTCAAATTATAGGGATCCAAAATTGAGACCAACATTTGGGGAAATCATGGCAGCTTTAAAACCATTGCAGAAACCCATTGTCGGTCCACAAGTGGCTAGAAGAAGTTTGCAAGAGAAGGGTCAGCGAGCACAAGAAGTAGAAGAATAGGCATGCTAAATATAGGAACTTACGGATGGAGTTCACTGGATTGCCAGAACATGGAGACAAGAGTAAATGAGGTTGGTTAAGGATAAATGGCTCACCAACATATTGAGACGATTGTGATTCTTTTTTGTTTTTCTTTTTTTGGGTTATATTCTTGTGCAGCAAATCAAGAGGGTTGTAAAAATTTGTTTTTTTGTAAAATATTTCATTTCAAGTTGTAATCAATGTGTTGAGTTTTTGGATGCCATTAAATTACTCAACTGAAGAAGATGAAAATGATTTTGTCCATTATAAAGAGATTCATATTCAGCACTAAGCATAGCATGATGGCCTAAATGTTTTTGCACTGCAGCTTTTTATCTTTATCGTTGAAATTGTTGATCAAGTCCAATCAAGTTTTGCTGAAGAGAAAATAGTAAAATATTTAATTGATGTTTGCTAATTTGTTGAGAGGATTCCGTGAAGCTCCCTTTCATTGGTAACAGTATTACGCATAGTCCTCTGTCTTTCAGGAGTTAACTTGAACGAACCAGAAGGCACTCTTACCTTTAATGCCATGAACATGAATCGTAAGCTATCGTGTTGTTGGTACCAATATCCTATTACGGCAATGAAATGTGTAGCTGCAATTGCGGGCAATACATATTCTTCACATAGTGATGGAATTATGCAGTATCTGTATTAGCTTGAATAAAGAACTGTCGTTCTAGTTCGGGTTCATTTCCAATCAAAAAAGGATAAGGAAGGGACCAATTACTAAATCCTCCATCATATCCTAGACAAGGTAGTATTTTGGTAGCCTGAAAATGGCAACTTTCTTTTCATCTTCACCTTTTCTGGTCCGACTAGCCAATAACCGATCACTTCTCTTCATCATCGCATCCTCCTCCTCCTAAATCGACATTGCAGCCACAATCTTCAACACCTTCTACTCCACTGTTGACAACAAATTCATCTTCCGAGCAGCAGCCAGCAACTGTCACTGTTAAAATGCAACAGCAAAGGCCAACAACTTCCAGCATCAATGTAGAGACCACTGACTGGATTGCCTCCAACTTAACAAGGCGCTTCGTGCTCAGTGCTGGCCTCGCATGGGCTGCTTTTCTTGTATTTGGTGTGATCTCAGAACAGCTTAAGACCCGAGAAGCAGAAGACACAAGGTTTTTAGTTCACCTTTGTCTGTCTATTAACCGATATTCTTGTGTTTAATGCATGTGTCTGTAGTATGTGATCCT
Organism: Erythroxylum echinodendron; assembly: GCA_027575705.1. NCBI lineage: Eukaryota > Viridiplantae > Streptophyta > Magnoliopsida > Malpighiales > Erythroxylaceae > Erythroxylum > Erythroxylum echinodendron. The sequence goes on along the minus strand of JANZXR010000042.1, from coordinate 62,837 downwards.
CTATGATTTTGTTGAATTAACTTAAAAGAGCAGTAATCTTTCATGGTGGTAATAATTGTGGAATCTATTAGCTGAAACTCGAGCTCCGTTGGTAATAATTCCCTTCCCTGAAGGCATGCCAGTCCAGTATAAGATTGCAAGTGTGGAAGATGGTTGTAATTATGTCCTGTTTGAGGAACAAGCATGTTACTGAGCATGTTAAAATCTAAACGTGCCCACGATCAAGTCTTAAGCTACATGAACTTATGCATGAGACTATAAAGAATGTAAAGCTCTAGTCCTTCTAAATTGTTAATCCAGTTACTGATATAGACTTACACAACTGCAGAAACGTTGAGAATGAGGAAGAGATAGTATTGCCTAATGGCATAAGGTACATGGTTCATGCTCGTCAAACTCACACCTTAAGCTATTGAAAGTTGAAACATACCCAACTTCAACCCTACGATTGGAAATAGGTACTATGAGTTGAGACTTGGCGGAGGCGCATCTCCAAGACCAGGAGACTTGGTAGGGATTGATCTCAGGGGACAAGTACAAGCAAGTGGAGAGATGTTTGTCGACACATTTGGTAGAGAGAGGAGAATACTGGTGCAGATCTGGGTACTGGTGTGCAAATTCCACCCTCTGCCACTCTTGAGTCCATTGTTGAAGTTGCAACAGTCTAAATTTTACCAGCTTGAAGTTGCAACAGTCATGCTTCCCCATGTAAAAGCAAATTCAGAGGTTCTGAGTTAGAAAATTCAACCATTAGGCTCATATGTTTCACTTAATTTTGTAAATTTGAATCCCTTAAGAACGAAATTGAGAAACTTCAAAAAATATGCTCTCCAAATCCAATAGTTATGGAAGATTTTAAAGGTGAAACCAAAACATTAGTGATCTAACACTTGGAATCAATTTCGCACTAATTGTACCACCTTGACTGAACTTGGATTCCTTTTTACCCATAAGAAAATGTAAGAAAATAGTCATCAGAACATTAATCTGCCTAATCTTTTCCTTCTCACTTTCCATTCCTAAGCATCTAAGTCCTCTGACGCTTAAAGCCTATTTCATAGTTCTTAATCATCAGCAATACCATAACAAAGGCCTTCGAAATTAAAAGAAGTCAATGCCCAATTGGCCTAAAACAAAGAAAAGTTCGTAACTTTGCTGGACATGTCTCAGCCACAGAAACAATTCCAAAAAGATGGGGCTCTGCTATTATTTAAAGAAGAAGAATGCACAGAGTCGCTGATACATATACAGTTGAGTAGCCGGCAAAAACCAACTCCTTTTTGGTCACCGAAATAGTCGTTAATGAGACAACGACGGAACTTTGCTTATTTCTTCTTTTGAGGATCGACGTATCAAATGATATTTTTGTTCCAATTTTTGCCTCTTCCTCTCCCTCTGAATCAAAACTTTTCTTGTCATAATATTTCACTTCCTATTATATTAGCTATTTAGATCCAATTTTTACCCAAACTTTTTTGGTTCATCCCAGCATTCCCCACTTATCCGGCTGTTGCTTAATAGTTTTTGGATAACGAACCTCTCCGGAAAGTAATTTTTATGTGGCCGATTTGCCTGTTTCGCAATCAGTTTTCTTAGACTAAAAAGCTAAAGGTAAACAGGAGTATTTGCTGTCTTCTACCCATCCAAATGGGAACCGTTATAGACTCTCATTTTCTGGCTCTCACTGCCTTTGTCACTGTAAGTCTGCCTTTTCCTTTGTCTTTCTGCTGAGGCTTGGAATTTATTGCATGGGTTGGTCTTCTTTGTAGTTGTTGATGTCGTTGTTGCTGCTGCAGGTGGGTTATCAGTTTATGTTCTTTATAATCACTGCTCTTCTCAAGTTTGACAAAGTCACTGACTTTGCTGGTAATTCGCTTCCAAAGTTTCTCTGGTTTGGTTATTCTTTTCTAGATTCGTATTTCCTATGTTTTCCTGTCAATTGTGTTGATGGATTGGCTGTAAATTTCGTTTTTCTCCATGTTCCTTTGGTTCTAGTTAAGAGGAAAACAGGTTTGTTAAGAAATGGCTGGATCAGAAGATATGAAACAACTTCTGGTTTTTTTTTTTCCCTCTAATATCAGGAAGCACGAATTTCATTGTACTTGCTGTGTTGACTCTGGCTGTAAAAGGGTCATGGCATTTCAGACAGGTGAATGTCTCTTCTTGCAAGTTCACAATTGGTTTAACATTCCAGTGTCAATCTATCTAGACTTATGGAAAGTAGAGATCATACATTAGTAGTTGTACGATGAATCGTTTCTGAATTCTGTGAAGTCGGAATTGCTTGAGGACAGCTACCTGCAAAGCTTCTCCATTCTTTTAATCCATTCTGCACATTAAATTTCTTTCTTGTTTTCTTTTAGTTAGATGATTGGTGTTTGTAAACATCTCTTGTATATTCTATAGCAATTGTCTTATTTTCTATCAAAGAAAAGTAAACTATTAGGTCTACATTTTTTTCAACTTTCTTGGACATATTTAAATGAATATTGTAATGGAACAAGCAATTTCTTACAAAGTGGAGAAGAATTGCTCTATACCTTCATGAAGTTCTCTTCAGTGCCTCTGAGCAACAATTAAAGACGGAAGCAGCCATTAATGTTACAGTTGCTGAAACATTTTTTTCTGAACCATGAACTTCATTTTATCATTCATAATCATACTGTTGTATTTGTTGAATTGTGTGAATTATATTGAGTCTCATTTTAGTTTTCACTTCTCATACAGTGCAAATGGTTTCCTTATTTGGTATTCCTCCTCTAACTGCAGGTAGTCTTAAGTTTGCTTGTCATAGTATGGGGTTTTCGTCTGGGATTGTTCCTATTGATGAGGTACTATTGACAAGGCATTGTTCTTGGCCTGTATGCTATACTTCTGTCAGTAAACTCTAATTTTTAGATTTTTTAACCTTCAGGCTTTCACAACATTATTCCAAAAGAATAATTTTCATAAAAACATTATTCTAAAAGAAATCTGAGTTTTGAAGTATGCTGGATGAGTGGGGAGTAGGTTTGGCTTGCAAGATTTACTTTTACACAATTGCACGACACCAGTTTTTTCTTTTCTTCAATTATTCAAGGCTTTCAAACTCGGATCAATGGGGTAATGATCCATCAAACTATCACAATACATCAACTCTGAACAACCAATTCAAGCTAAAACTTTCATGCTTTGATAGTATGACATATTAGATGGTCCTGCGTCACCTCGATTCAACCATTGTTAAGAAAATATGCTTCTGCTTGAAGGTAGACGTCTATATTTTTGCATGTGAAATTGTACTTATGGTAAAATTGCTACTAATTGACTCTGGATTTTGTTCTTGAATTCTGGTTCTGAAATATTCTATACAGAATAATTCAATGGGGAGAGGACAGACGTTTTGATGAAATGCGTAACAATTTGGGGAAACTAGCAGTCTTCTGGACATTTCAGGTTTTTGAGCATATCCTTTTTCTTTCTAGTAATACATCCATCTCAACATCTCAATAATTGATGCAGTTGTAGTTTGACGTTAACTTATGAAATCTCATGCGCTTAAACTTCCCTTCAGGCTATCTGGGTCTGGACTGTGAGCTTACCTGTAACAGTGGTCAATGCTAGCAATAGAAAGCCTGGTCTCAAGGCTGAGGATATCATTGGTTGGATAATGTGGTCCATAGGTTTTTCAATTGAAGCAACAGCTGATCAGCAGAAACTGGCATTTAAGAACTCCCCTGAAAACAGGGGAAAATGGTGCAATGTTGGAATGTGGAAATACACCCGGCATCCAAACTATTTTGGCGAGGTATGCCGTCTAGGCTTATGTACTATTATTGTGGAGCGAATGTTGCACAACTTTTCCTGTTAATGCATCTTAAAATCAGATGTTGTTACTAAAATAACTTTGAGGTTTCTACTTCCTTTTATGGAAGAGTATTACCTAACCAAAATATCACTTCACTATTTTCTCCTTTCAAAGTAGATTTATTTACTCCGCAGGACCTCACAGCATCCTTGTTAACAAAGGATGAAACCTCTTTTCTCCTACTGGCTAGTTGGTAGCTAAATCACAACTGCAATGGTTATGGTGGGGAAACTCACCCATATCACCAATTTTGAAGATTTATTCATAAAAATGAAGATTTCTGTAGTTTCCAAGTTAGTTTGGATTTTAAAGGAGAGGATAAGTGCACTGGCTGGCTAGAAGTCCATCTAAGGAATGAAACCTTAACTGCAGTGATTGCTCATTGATTTATCAAAAATGAGGAAGTAACAAGTTGAAGTTTTCCTTTTAGTATTGGAGTTCTGCTGGAATATTCTACTAAATAGTCCATATACTCTCAAACTCCACATGACTTTCCTTGGTGTTCTCTTCTAGATAAGGACTAAAAATGTTGCTTCTCAGATTTTCCTTTGGTGGGGAATTTTCGTGGCTTCCGCTACTGTGCTTGAAGGTGCTGAGTGGCTTGTAATAATTGGCCCGATCTTCCTAACTCTTTTGCTTCTTTTCCTCAGTGGGATACCTTTACTGGAGGTTTGCTTCTCCTTTCTTAATATTATATCTTTATACCATAATTTGGTTAAGAAATTCAGTATATGCAACATACTGGAACAGGAATCTGCTGACAAAAAATTTGGGAATGTGGCTGCATACAGGGCGTATAAAAGAACAACAAGGTTAAACTCATTTTCTTGTTTCATTTTTTCTTTGTTTACACTCTTTTCTTTTTTCTGGAGGAATCTTAACGATAAACCAACTTGCTGTTTTTCAGCCCTCTTATTCCACTGCCCCCATCAATTTATGGGAACTTACCTTCATGGTTCAAAACAATATTTCTCTTCGAGTTTCCTATGTACAATCGTAATCTTCCCAAAGAAGAGTCAACATGGTGAGATTAGACAACGGTGCTTTAATTATGTATGCAAACACAAATTGATCCATTGTGCATTTCTCATAATAATTGGTATATAATGGACTTATTACATTAATTCATCCAACTAGAGGTGGAATTGCTTATTGTGAAGGCAGGATTTAGAGTTATTACTATGTTTTGCTTGTCTACTGCTTTTCATTCTAGGCCTTCTTTTTGACACAAAAGCACATTGCTGTTTAGATGTGTGTGCATGCAGCGCTCATCTTTGGTTTTTCCTACTTTTGCCCTTCCATTCTTGGTTTCTTTCTTTTGCCTCATCCTTCTACTTTATTTAGAATGCTCATATTCATTGGTAGGGTTTTTCTTAGAAAAATTTGGGACCTCTGATAAAAATAGCCCAAATATTTTGAATATAATTTATGCAACTTAGTGACCATCAGAGCTTTAGATATGGATCTGAATTGGTCAAGAGAAGGTAATAGTATCCAAATGGGATTGGATATACACGTGTGCTTCTTTTATCTGATGATATGGATGCTTTCTAGCAATGGAGAGATCGATGAAAACATAGTTTACTGGATCAGATTAGGGTGACTTAAATGAAAAAGTACATTAGGAGTTTTGTGTGATAAGAAGAGGCCACTCAAGCTTAAAGGTAAATTTTATCGCGATTAGGCCGGCCATGCTCTATGAGATGGAGTGTTGACCCATCAAACAAGTGCATAGTCTTAAGCTAATGGTGACGGAAATGAGGATGCTTTGTTGAATGTACAATCTTACTAAAAGAGATAAGGTCAGGAATGTAATAGTAAGAGACAAATTAAAGGTAGCTACTATTATTGAGAAATTAAGAGAGACAAAGCTTAGGTAATTTCGACATGTTAAAAGGAGGCACCTAGACAATCCAGTGAGAGGATGGGAGAAGATCATACTTAAAAACTGTAAGAGGAAAAAAGGGCAGCCTAAAAAGAATTGGGAGGAAGTGATAAAAAATGATACGACAATGTTAGAACTTAGCGAGGCCATGACCCGCAATACTATTCAGATAAAGGATTCTTCATAAAGAGATCATTCGAGTTTTCATAAATCTTTTAACTCTTTTCTCTTGTAGTTAGCCCATACTTGTAAACAGGTATTAACTACCTGTTAGAGATTTAACCTAAACCTTTACCTAGCTTTCTTTAAATTATTATTATTGTTGTTGTTGTTGTTGTTGTTGCTGTTCTTATTCTTATTCTTATTCCCTCTCTTTATATGGGTCATTTGGAAACAACTTCTCTATTAGTAAGAGTAAGATCGCGTATTGTCGGAACTCCTCAGATCTCACATTAGCGAAATTTTTACCGAATATTGTTATTGTTGTATGTTTCTTTTGTATAATCAGCTCTTTGTTAGGCCTGCTATTAGCAGCTTGATCGCTTTCTGAAAAATATTTCTTCCATCCAATGTTACAGGAAATGCTTGAAAATGCCTTTTAAGCTTTTGAATAAAATTGCCACCAAAATTGATGCATCATCTCAAAACTGTTAAGGTTGCATGGTGTTTAGCATCTTATGCACAAGTTTTATGCTTTCTAATGATTGCTGTGTCATGTGCACAGCCTACTTGAGCTACCTGAAAGTTGATTGCTTAGGTTTTGAACTCTTGAGGTATTTCATGCATCATTGGTCTTGTCCTCTATTTTGGAGTTCATTTTATTACTAGATTTGCTTATTTTTACTACCAGATCCCCCCTTTTACTTGTGGCTTCGATCTAAATAAGACAGGCAAACTAGATTCCCTAAATTTTGGATTTAATTTTCACGAGTAGATTCTGCCTTTTGTATGGCTTCGTTCTAAAATAGACATCAATTTTGTGCAAGGTATAGACGAGCTGGGAAGAAGTCCAGGACCGACTGAAGTTGAATTAAACTTAGAGACTTTGGAGTTGATAGTTCCCTCTGCACAAGGTGTGACAAAACTGTCCTGATTGCTTCTGATCTTTGTTTATGCTTCTGCCGCGAATAATATGAGATTTAAGTTTTATCAAAATTGTACCGTTTATCTTTTCAATTAATGAAATAAAGTAGGGGTCTTATGTTCAAGTAATGGCATCCTTATTTAATCGGGCAATCAGATAGTACAGTTAATCTGGCAATCAGGTATCTTCCACATGAAGTACAGACACAGAATAGGTAGAGATTTTGATTGGGGGGAAAAAAAGAAGGAAAATTTGCATTTACATACAACTTTTCTGCATAAGAAGATAGTTACAATTTACTAATGTTGACTATGAGTCCTTGGAGATGTGTCAAATTAAGGAAGACGAGACGCAAAAAGAAAACGAATTATAAGCCTGCAGTGTTATTGATGTTCTCCAAGGAAACCACAGCACCAGATTTAAACTCACTTGATGCTTGTGAGCGTGACGTAAGAATATAAATGACCCAAAAGTGTAGGCATACAAGATAAACCAAAGACCATAATTTTGCAGCAGGATTTCTCCTTAAAAACACTGCCCCAGCCAAAAATATTGCATCTAACTGCAGAAGCAAAGATCCCAGCTGTTTCTTTCCTGTGCGTATTTTTTCTTCAAATAAAGGCCTCAACTTTGATTCAGACAAGTCCCTTGTTCCTGCTTCTATATCTTTCGAGCTCATCATTGACTTATTTTCTTCCAGCAACCTTGAAACTGCCTGCAAAACCAAAATGCGATGACAAAAATCAATTGGCCATCATTTTTTTTTTCCGCCAATGGTAATAATATTGATACTCCGGATTATACCTCAATTCTAAAAAGAAGAGTTGCCTTCTCTGAAGAGAGAGCCTCAACCTGGTTAAATATGCAGATTTAAGCTGTTAGTATCGTATAAGCTTGTAATTGTTTTGTGAACATATATATAGCAGAACAATTGTGAATAAGTAAACCACACTAACATAAATCTCAATCATAGCTCTGCAACAAAATGAATAATAATTAATCACACTAACATAAATCTCAATCATAGCTCTGCAACAAAATGAATAATAATTAATCATTAGAGTCTCAAACCCTTGTTGATCCTTTAATATAATGGTTGAAGTTTTGTGATCTTTTCCTACCAATGAGAACAAGTGAAACACTGTTTTTCTGGACATTAACACGAAAAGCAATCAAGTGCCCAGCTTTTGAAATCTTTGAACACAATAAGGTATATGAATTATTAAAAGAAAATGAAGATAGTTCCTCATAGTATGGTCTGAATAGAATATGAATCCCAAAGATGTAGCAAGATAAATTCATGGAATAAATTGCAGTGACCAATCTTTTCTGTTCACTGTAGTTGCAAATATATCATATAGCAACCTGTATTAAATTTTATCTTCCCACTTCGTTTTCTCAGTGCACAAACACTGAAGCTTGCATGCTCGTGTAATGCCATTCTTGAAAAATATCTAAACGAAATTCACAACCTCCTCTCTTGGGGACGGGAGGGGGACTAGCTGTTAACTGAATCTTCAAAGCCAACACTATTTGAAAGGTATTAGATGCCAACCCTTAAAGGTAAACGTTACTAAGAAGAATGTTTAACATAAAAACCTGGGCCTGTTTCTGAATTAGATGATCAGTCAACTGATTTAGCCTTCTCTTGAGTTCAATTTCTACTTCTGTTGGATCCTCCATCTCCTTTCTTGTCATTTCAATATTCACTTCCAGCTTCTTTGCCTGGAGTACAATATAACAGATTAAATTTGTAAATTTAAGTGACCAAATGAAGCAGATCCATGCTGTGATGGAAACAAACATAAATAGAATGATCCACTCTAGATATAACAACTAGCAGCATGAACCACTACGTATTTGTCAATCTTGGCTTCCACAATCATCTACCGCCACTCGTGAAGAACATTTTCCTTAATGTTCTGCTTGGCTCGACACTAACAAAAATGATCGTTGCATTGGTATAGCAAAGCCTCTCCTAAAGCTCATACATTAGCTTTGTCGGCAGAAAATAAAGGCGTTAACAAGTTGAACTATTCATAATAGGGACTGCAAGTTAAACTGTGTTATTTTATATATCTATATTAACTCTCAGCAAGAACTTAAAAGCGAAAAAACAAACTAAAATCTAAACAAAAGCTCTAGTTTTAGGAATTTGAGTTATAAAACATAGCATAATACTGTCCGCAAGCATTAAAAGAAGACTAGGGTGTCATATCAACGGTGCACACATATGAAGCAACATTAAATTGAGGAATATAGCATCAAACCATTTGAGCTAACCTGATCTTCCAATTTTGTAATTTTATCCATTAGGCAAGAATACTCTGCGTCAAGTACTTCACGTTCAAGTTCAGCTCCTTTGGAAGCTGCCAACTAAAAGTTTTCAGGAAAAAAAAAAGTTAAAAACAGGCCAAGCTTTATGCAGCACCATGAAAGGACTGCAATGCCCTCTAGATCCCAGGTAAATAGACAGGGATCATAACTGCAAAATTTTTACCCACTTGATTCAGGTAAGTTCCAGAAAAGTGAGTCTTCGAGATTCTCCTCCTTAGTTCTACAATGAAAAGAAGCTTAGGTAATGCATAAACAAATTTAGAACAAAACAAAAGATATAGTCCCTCTCATCTATTATCTGAAGTTAGTATAATAAACCAATTCAATGAATGCTAAAATTCATTCATAATTGAAATTTACTTGGGTAGATTGTATAAGTTGCCCCTCATAAAATATCAGGAATAAATGATAAATATTTAGGTTCTTTTACAAATTCTTCTCTTCAGATTCATGACTGCAAAAGATAAAAGTAGACCACAGTGACCATATAAGTTTGAAACTCGATAAGGTAAATATATTTTCACTAGACACACCTCCCCTTCCCTCTGTATATCATTCATTTTACAAAAGCATAGCATAAGAATCCAAGCTTGACATGCAAAAAATTTGACCAATTAATAAGAAAACCTCCTTCATTGAAACAAAAGGTGCAAAAGAAAACATAAAATTTCCAAAAGTGAACCAAATCCCATAATTGTTAAAATCACCTCTGTTCAACTTTGGAAATTTGATTCTTGTTTCTTGTATTTCTTGTATTCTCAAGTTTGGTCTCATACATCAGTTCAATTGGTTGCACTAGTACTACTGCAACTAAAAATATATAGCACGATCCATTCTACCTGGAAATGCTTGCACAATAGTATGCTATAGACACAGAAAAAAAAGAAGAAGAAAAGATTGTCTCTACATTAGTTTATACAGTAAAATCCAATATAGCACACCTTCAAGGGCCACTTCTTTTAATTCAAGCTGTTGTCGTAGTTCAGCAACTTGATTCATCTGGCCAGTAAAAGATCAAACAGTTAATAAACTTGCAAGCGAGCAAGCAAGTTTGTCAGAGTAAGGACAGCCCAAAAATATCAACCCCCAAGCGATAACAGTATATTTTCTATTGCAGGAAAAAAAATCAGGTTAGTATGTTGATGATGATATAAAAGATATAGCCTAATCAAACTCCAATCAGTTTCATCTAATTTCAACATAGCAGCTATAAATATTACTATTATTATTTTTATCCGAAGCACTATGGAACCACATTCTGTGGTTCTCACAACCAATGTTTATCAAAGAATAATCCCTTCACCCCACTCTTCTCTTTCCCACTCCTCCCAACTCTCCCAAAATTACCCCAGAATAAAGCAAAAGTTGACTTCAATATCTAATAGTCCTTTTCATTTTCTTCTGTGTCTGTTCTTTTCGGATGTACATCAAACAGGACCTTTAGCTGTATCTTCTACAACATAAGGTATACTAGTGCTTTTAGGGAGGGAAGAATATTCATCATAAAACTAGCTGAAAGTTCTTTTATAACTTACTTCTGAAGCAGTTTCGTATACTGAATTATTTTACATAAAAAAATCTCAAGTACATGTCAATGTTCTCTCGAACATAATCAATGCAACGAACATGGGTAGGCACATCAATCGAGCCTTACATGAACTTTCCCCATACCTCTAATTCAAGATTCTTCTGTGCAGTAGCAAGAGATCTAGCAAGATCAGCATTCACAGCCTGCAATCACATCAGTGTTTATAAGTAACTAAATTCAAAGATTACACACTATCTGATTCAACATCTTTGTCAGCTGTTTTCAACTGCTATAGTCCTGATTCCTGAACGATAGACCGTAGGTCAGTGAAAAGAAAATCTTAAGAATCCTTATTCACAAGACAATATACCTCAACTTTAGCCAAACGTGAAAGGGCTTCCATTCTGGTGTTATTATGTTTCTGCTTTTCTAATTCAACAGCTTCCATTGTTTCCATCGTGGTCATCTGCAGCTGTGAAGCCTGAGACAGGCAATATTAACCACCTAAAATGTCAGCAAATCAAGGAAAGTTTGGAAAAAGATCATCGGAGAACCGATACAACATGAATAATGCTCCTCAAACATCAAGAACAGCTAAAATTGCAGTTTCCACCTGTGATGGTACTTTAAATCCTGAGAAGTGAGGACTGCCACCTAGAATAGATTGTATACTGAATTTAAATCCTCAAGAAAGATATTCTTGGCCTAAAATTAATGCATGTAATCTAAATTGGTGAATGACACTAGTTCTCAGAACAGGGAAATATGACTGTAAAGCAGCCATAAATCAGCCGAAAATAAAATAACATATGTCACTATAGGTAAAAGCTTTATTTATAGCTTCACCTCTTGTACTTGTTGTTTAGCTCTTTCCTCAAGTATCTTCTCCAAGCTTTGCTTCTCCCCTTCCAATCTGGCAACCATATTCTCCCGCTCTTTGATGGCCTCCACTGCTTTAGCAGCGGCTCTCTCAGCCAAAATCTTCTCCCTTCTCTCTCTTTCTCCTTCACTCTCAGAGTCAGATGTTGAACCTGAATCACTACCTGAATCAGAACCCTCATTGCTTGCTGAAAAGGAAGCTTGTTTCGGATTATCATAGACTGTACTTCTAGGTACAACAATAGTGCCACGTTTCCCTTTCACTGTACTTGTTAACTGATGATAAACATCAGCCACTGCCTTCCTCCCATCAGATACTTTCTCTAAAAATTCTGAGGACTGATCATTTTGGCTTGTTGCTCGCAAACTGTCCAACTCAATGACATCCTGAGATTCACCATTCACTCCATTTCCATCATTACTTTCCAATTTAACCATTGTGCTGCCTGCCTCCACATCCTTACGTTCCAGCCCTTTCCCATCAGAAACCTTACCACTACTCTGCAGTTCAACACTGGAAGACCTAGCAGATAAGCTAGATTCATCTCCATCACTTGGTTTCCCATTCAATTTAGTCCCGGATTTGATGTCAGGCTTCATCTTAGACTTAACCCAACCATCAGGTAGTTTATTATTCTTCTTGTTCCTATCTGGCATTGACAAATTCGAACCAGAACTCACAATCCTCCCACTATTCTTTAAGCCACGAATCATAGAAGCCCCATTACTACTACTACTACCGTTACTACGAGAAGGGTTATTACCAGGGGTGCTAAGCAGCTCAGTCCAATCACTATCACTTAGCGTAGTTGGCTTACCTTTAGGCTGCGGACTACTCGAAGCCTCCTTCTCAGCATTATTAACTCTACCACTATTATTATTATTACTATTATTAAAAATACCATTAGCCACATTGCTGATACCAGGATCAATCTTCAATTTTCCCAAGTATCCAGTATCATTGTTGTTGTAGCCGTCGGTGTCGTTGATTGTTGTCTTCTTCTTTAACTGGTCTTTTAGAGACACGTTGGCTCCAGTTTTCTGTGGGACATGGAATCTCTGATCTTCAGATCGCAACGCCTCATTCTTCTTCAACGATTCCGCCGCTTGTTGATCGATCTGATTCACCACCATAATTTCTCACATCATAATTCAAAACAGGATCTTTTTTGAAGGAAAAATAAAAAGAATGAAAATTTAAGACAAAGAAAAACAATATGCCTGTTCAAAGAAGGTCTCGGCGACTTTGAGCTTGGAGGAGATCCAATTGGCCATCGTCGCTGTTTTTCTCGATCCTCAGATCAGTTGCTGTTGGCTCTGTCCAGCATTTTATGAAAATATTTAAGAGAAAACTAATCAAAATTTTAATTTGGGAGATGGTGAGATTTGAGTTGAAGAGCAAACGCGAAAGGGAGTGGGATGACGATGATGGAACATGGAAAGCTCTCGCTAGCTTGACTGTGTGGCAGAAAGCTTTTGAATGCCCGTACGCAGTTTTGCTGTAAATCGGTTTATAGCGTGGAAGATCTTGATTCGTCCGTCACGGAAACGGGAGCCTACGACCGAGGTACGTGTACGAAATGCTTGCACGTGATGTAACTCGCTCCACACATGCCTGACTAGGACTCAACAGCTTCCCCCAACGACAGCAAGAGCCAAGAGCAAAGCAAGGAACTGTGTTTGGCTTCGGACCTAGGACTTAAGATAATATCGAATGGAAATAAAAATGGTATCACCTAAAGATAGATAAACTAGATAAGAACAAACAACTGTAACTTTGACTGAAAACTATGTTTGTTTTACTAGTTAATACATAACTTTATTAAATTACATCATATACTTATATGTAAATCATAGTATCGTTATGTCTACTTAATGTAAGTTATAAAGAACTTCAAAAGCCTTTTCACTTTAATTTCATAATTTTAATGTTAATCCTATAATAATTTGTATTTTATCTTAATTCAATTATTAAGAAAATAAGTCAGTTCATCGTTGTTACTTAGCAAAGTTTCAACCGCTTGCTGAAGAATTTATAGGTTAATGGTTTAATTAATGTCTTGAAATTCTATTCATAATTGTTTTTTATAAATAATATTTATTTTATTTAACTATTGATATAATCAATTTAAGTTCAATTTTTACATTTTAAATCTCAACCTCAACAACATTGTATACATATGGATTTATCTTTTTCCAAAAGAACGCTTCTATAATGCTACTATCGCATCATCTTTGAACTAGAATTATGGGGCATTTGGTGGAGGCTTTGAGAATCATCCCAATGTCAGAAACCTGCTGTGGTTTTAGTTTGCAGCAAAAAAACCATTGATTTGCATATTATTTGCCTATACAAGATCTATTCTCAAAACCCTTTTTCTAAACCAAACAGCTGGGTTTCGAGACTCTTAAAAAATGAAATAAAATCAGCACACAAGCATGTATGTATAACGAAATTGTGACCGTGGTTTAGTGTGAAAAACGACAACAAAATTACAGTTACTATAATGCAATGCAACATGTCAAGTACAGCAACCAGCCTGTTTAGTAGCAGTTACTTCATTCCTGCTAAACTCGTTCGGGTTGTCGTTTGGTGGATCTTGTTGATCATTCCTAAAAATGCTTCCTCAACGTTCACGTTATCCAAAGCTGATGTCTCCATGAAACAAAGGCCATCACTCACTGCAACATTTTTACCTTCTTCTTCGTCAACTTCCCTGGAAAGACCTAAATCTGATTTGTTCCCCACAAGAACCACCACCATATCTGAGCATCCGAATTCCTTGAGCTCTTGCAGCCATTGCTTTACATTGTCAAATGTAGCTCTCCTTGTAATATCATACACTAGCAGAGCACCTACCGCTCCTCGATAATATGAACTTGTTATGGCTCTAAACCTGCAACCAAACCTTACCATTATTTTTTAAGACACATTAAATTTCTTTTTTTTTTCCCCAGGTTTGTCCAAAAGATTTGTTTCCAATTTTGTTTTTGGTTTTTAATTTTTGTTTTCAAATTTAGTAAAAAAATCAGTTTGTTTGAGATTTTAGTTTTTGTTTTTAGTTTTGGTTTCTTCCTATTTTCAAAAATTATGAAAATCATAAAAAATAGTTTTTGATTCCTATTTCTGTTTTTTTTTTCATAATCTGATTTATTATCATTTAATTATATATTTTTTAATTATTAATAAAATTATGAATAATTTAATTCAAGATTACATATTTAATAAATTAAAATTAATTATCAAAAAAAATTATGAATAAATTAATTTTATAATTAAATTTTAATAATTATTAATAAATATAATTAAATTTAAAATATATAAATATTCAAATAAAATTTGATTTAATAATTAAAATATATTGAAAATAAATATTAATTTACAAATAAAATTTTAATTTATAAATTATTTATTTTAGTAAAATAACATAATTTTATTAATATTTTGTTAATAAATATTATAAAAGAGATTAAATAAATTTATTTAATTAAAAATAATTTATCTTTAAGTTTTATCTAAGATATAATTATTATCAGTGATAAAAATATAACTTCATTAACAACCAATAAGGATTTTATTTTTATTTGAAAGAAAAACAGAATTTAATTACATATAATTTAAAAATCAAAATTTTATTTATAAATTAATATTTATTTGAAATATATCTTAATTATTAAATCAAAATTTATTTGAATATTTATATATTTTGAATTTTATTATATTTATTAATAATTATTAAAATTTAATTACATATAATTTAATTATAAAAATTAAATTATTAATAATTTTTATTGATAATTAATTTTAATTTATTAAATATATAATGTTTAATTAAATTATTCATAATTTTTATTAAATATTAAAAATTAAATAATTTATATTTAAATGGTAGTAAATTAGATTATGAAAAAATCAAAAACATAAAACAAAAACTACTTTTTATGATTTTCATAATTTTTGAAAACCGGAAGAAAGCAAAATTAAAAACAAAAACTAAAAATTCAAACAAACATCAAATAAACATGTTTTTTTCTAAATTTAAAAACAAAAATAGAAAATCGAAAATAAAAATGAAAACAAACACCGCCAAGCAAATAGTGTATTAATAATTAGAAATACAAACGAGACCATAAATTAGAGCAGAATTATGCAAACAAGGAAGAAATCCTATTAAAATATACCTCTTTTACTTTGTTACATCGATGAGAAGCCAATTCACTGTGAGTCAGGAGGGAATCGCTGTTTAATTTAAAGCTAATTGAAAGGTTACCTAACTTTGTTACCATCAACTTGGGCTTTGGGAATCAAAAGCAGCAACAGTAAGTTCAACTTTTTTATATATAGCAGAATGTTTATGCTACGTTTGGTAAGATGAGATGAGATATGGAAAAATTTTAGAATGTAATGAAATAGAGGGAATAGTGTGGGAGTGTATAATATAAAGTATTTAACAATCATAATAATGTAAAACGTGTATAGTAAAATGTAACGAAATATAGGAGGATTGTTGCGTACCTTTCTTGCCCAGCAGTGTCCCATATTTCAGCCTTGATGAGCTTATCACCAACTCTAACATTCCGGTAAGCGAATTCAACCCCAATCGTTGGCTTAGAATCTAAACGAAACTCGTTCTTCGAAAATCTCGACAGAAGATTCGACTTACCAACTGCAGAATCTCCAATCAGAACTGCTTTAAACAGGTAATCACACTCTTCATCGTATGCGTCAGCCATAGTTTTGAGTATATCCTCTCTCCCTAACATATACAAGTGAGAGGGAATGCCTACACAAGATGTGGAAGATTCAAGGAATAGATAAAAGAGATGGGTTCTAAGTTCATATTCTGATGCATAAAACCAAAAGGTATGGTTCGTTATTAATGATTCTTAAGTTCTGTTTTGAAGCGTATTAACATGTGAGACAGGAATAGAGAGACATGATGGCTGTTCTTATGATGTTGTCAAGCGAAGCGCAAGGTCGACTTAATTCAGTATATGATGACATGTGTGGTGAGAAATCACAAAGGAAGGTTGATTGATGAAGCTCTACGTGCTTGCTGTAATTAATACGTGTGACTTGAGTAAGAACTGAATGTTTTGTAATTGGTCTGTTCCATATTTATTTTTGACAAAGCAGTTGTCCTACCGAGGCTAGATTGATGAACCATAAAGCTAATGTTTGGTTGCTGAAGAATAATGAGCTTAGTTATGACCGAACTCAACCATGGGCTCGGATTTGGCCTAATAAGTAGGTAATCAGTTTCTTTTCCAATAACTACCAAAACTAAAGAATAAAGAGTCTAATTTGGTAATATTTAAAATTCTATAAGTTTCTCAAATTCCCTAATTGATCTAATAGTTGTCCAACTATTAACCGCCTCAACTTGTTCAGAAGAGTTTAACCAAGCAAGGTTAAATTCCGCCTTATCCAAAATCTAAATTATTTGGATCAATTTATAAGTTCTTTTGTTTTTGTATCTGGAAAATAAGCTTGACAAATATTTAATAGATATTAAAAATGCTTCTTGTTTTACTTATTTTGTAATAAAAATATAATAAACCATTGAATTTTGAACTTTCAGAGAGTGTAATTTTGTTATAACTCATTAGCATATAATCCATTTTAGGAATATTTTTTTACAAATAATAAGGTGAGTAGATATAGTAATGATAATACATAATCGGTTGGATGTAAAAGATGAGATTGCGACTTCTTTTTTTGTTTAGTAAATAATCTAGATTAGGTAAATCAATGTGTAGGGTAACTCAATTTTCACTCAAATGGCCTTTTATAGAAGAAGAAAAATTACTTCGTTACTAGAGGTAATGTTGTGAAATACACAGTATAGGATGCCTTTGCTTCATATTTGGTAACAGTAACGGAGAAGTGAAAATGAGAATGCAAATTTGATTCATTAATTTTTACCTGTTTGGTTATTAGAGATGGTTAACAAATTTGTAATGGATTTTAAGTAATCTTGAATTTTTATTCTTAAAGAGGGTGTAGATATAACCAAAGATTAAACATAAAAGTAACAAATAAAAAATCATAAAAATAAAATTATATTTTTCTTTCGTATTCTTTCAACAATTTCTCTCTCTTTCTCTTTACGTGTCTTCTCAACTGAACTTCTCTTTTCTCTTTCTTGCTGGTTGCTTCTTTTTTTTTTTTTGATTACATTAGGTATCCCAGCTTAGTCGGACTAATCCTAAGCCTCTAAGACCCCACCCCAAGAGCCCTAGAGAATGTAAATCTAGAACTCCAAGACCCCTCAGGTTCCTACGTAGCCTGTACACTTCTGCGCACAAGGAGTCATCACATACTTGATTGGTCAACTGCTGATTGATCGCTAGCTCCCTACTCAGCATCAGGTTCCCAGCAGTCCTTAGGTTCCTTAGTAGCTTCAACTCCCACACTATCGCTGGAAGTGAGGCGTTCGTAATTGATTCGATCAAGGAGTTGTACCCAGAGGGCTAGAGGATCATTAATAGGACATATTTCCCATTTCTTCTCCTTTGGAGTGACTCGAACTCAAGACCTCCTGTAAAGGAGAGCCTTAAGTGAGGAGCTGAAGCCATTAGGCTAAACCTTATAGAATCTGGGCTTACTCATTCTTTCATCTTCTTTAAACATCAACTCAAAAACCAATCTTAGAGGTCATTATTTTCTTTTCTTTTTTTCTTAAAGTTCTAGCAAAATAAGGATAAAAGTCATGTCCTTGAAAACACTTTACCTGTTAAAATATCTCCCGTTGTCTATTCAATCAAGCAAGTAAATGATTCTCCATTAGTTTGACCTCCTTTATCGGCACCATCCTCAATCTCAACTTCCAATTCCAGTTTTAGTTCTTAATGAGAATCAACCTCGTCATCTTCATCTTTCAACAGAGTTAGTCCTGTACTTCTTTTGGTCATAACAATACTGGTTATTATCTTCTTCATTTCCAGTCTTCTCCAATTGCTTGTCAAATTTCTAAAAGGAAGGCCATCTTTCTCCTCAGTCTTTCATTCTAACACAATCCTAGAAACCTCGAGGAGTCGGTCTCTTCAATGACAGCTTCAATAATTATTTTACCTATATAACTGACCTTGACCAACCATTTATCGATGCTCTACCTGTTTTTCATTACAAGGACATCATGGGCGCAAAGAAACCATTTGATTGTGACATGTATCTATGTAAATTCTCAAACTAGGCAAGCTCAATCAGGTTATTAAAAAGACGACAATACATGCACTCTAATAGTCGACAATTCATGTCTTTTACACTACAAGAAAAATAGGATTTAGCGACAGACATTGTCGATGGAAAGTGTATATTTTCTATCAGTAAACTAATTTTGTGACAAAATTTACCGACGAAGCAAGTTGTCTTAGAAGCGACCGTAAATAATAATTGCCGATGGAGAACAGATTTTTTGTCGCTAATTTACCGACGGATATTTTATATTCTGTCGCTAAATAGAAGTGGCTGTAAGTAATAATTGTCGACAGAGAGCAGATTTTCCGTCGCTAATTTACCGACAGATATTTTATGTTCTGTCGCTATATTTAGGGACAGTAATTTTGTGCTGTTAGTAAATTTTCTGATGAAAAGTTGGTTTCGATCGGTAAATCTAGCGATGGACGGATGAGAATTTATCCGTCAGTATATTTACTGACAAATTTGGCATCTTTGTCGACAAATTCGTGACTAACTGCACCGACAGAGATTAGTTGTCCATCAGTAAATTGATAACATTTTATCGACGGATTTTGATTTTCCGTTAGTAAATAGGCTGATACTATATTTTAAAATTTTTTCCTTGCATTTAATTTTATTTGATAATCTTATGATTGATGCATAACTTATACAGTTATTAGTTATCTGTTAATAATATTTTGGATTGTTTCTAAATTTAATTTGTTATAATAGAAAGTTGATTGATGATATAAAGTAAAAATTTTCTTAATTAATAATAAAAAATTATCTTAGTTGTACAACAATAAGTATTTAACAACTATTCACTTGGTGACTATAACTACGCTATTCATTTGGTGAATGTAGATTTTCTGAATTTTGCGATAAGGTGCTGCTCTTTCCCTTCAACTTATCCACCTTATTACAGAGTTGGGTTATGTACTCCATCGGCTGTTGTAACTGAGTTGCCAGTGCCTGTACTGTGCTCAGAAGCTTATGGATTTCATTAGGTGCGGACCACCTACTAGATATTGTTGTACTGGATGTGAAGGATTGCGAAAAACATACGTTCGCAAAAGAACCTAAGCCGAATATCCTTCTACGACGGCCCCTATCACCCACTGCCTGAAGATAAGTTTGACTCTCATTAACATCTCCGTACTGTTAAGACTGTCGTTGAATGCTTTCTTGTATTTGGTCCTATCAGAAGGCAATGTTTATGTTAATATGTGATAATTATTAAGCATTAATATTAAAGCATAAATTTCACATACATCTATTTCTTTACAGCGGGTATTGACGAAGGTCACACCATTATGCTTTTTAATGTGAGTGTACAAAAAGAGTTGACAGGGTGAAGGCTTCGCGCTCATAGAGTTTTATTGCATCAGAATAAAATGTTATAAGTAAACTACAATTTACAAAAATTTCGGCAGAATTTCCTCTATTTTTATGATATTTTCCCCATGTTGAGTAAAGAAAGTAACTCAACAACACAGCTATATATGACACCAGACATTTATAATATTATCATTCTCTATAATACACATATTTTCATTCCAAAATTCACATATCACATTAAATTGAAATACATCAAAGCAAAAAAAAAAAATCAGAATATAAGTGTAAAGTGTACATACTTACAAGTCTCTCTGCACGCTCGTGGTGGGTAATAGATCCTTCAGTATGTACGGAAAGACTCTCTCCCCTAATCCTCCACTTCTGTTGGTAAAATCACACTCTGAAATGGACATTGCCTCGGGTGATGTCTAATATTGCTGCTAATGACTCCATATTTGTTCAAAAATATAAGACGGTCGTACACCAATCTTATGTATCACACCAATAAGGTCTAGATAACATATGCATGCTCGTCTCTCTTATACTTTATAAATGACCGCATCAAATTTAGAATCTTAAAAAAATTCTTTTTGAAAAAACGAAAAATATATGATAAGTACTTATAATTTACAATATTTATCTAATTAATGTATAAAAATTAATTACAAAAATATTTTTTATACCTCAAACTCCTGATAATAAAAATCCTTTGTCATCTGAGAGATATTCTTCTATATATAACCCGTAAGATCAAGCTTCTCCTTGAATTTGGATGTCATGTTTCTTGAGTATAGTCCCAAAGGAATCAACCTAATACTAAAACAATTAATTTTATATCATTTTTAAATTTAAACCTATAACTTAGTTATAAACATATGGTGTTTCATGTATTTTTATTTACAGATTGTTGACAATTATGATGTAAGTTCTTCCATCAACTCCCTCAGCTCCAGGCTGGAGGTTGCCTCCTTCATCCACATCGTTTACCCCTGATATCTCTATCGGTATAGGGGTGGTAGATGTTATAGTAGCAGGTATAGAAGGTAATGCCTCATCTACAAGTGTAGTAGCTGAAGGTACAACATCTGATTCGGTTGCAGCTGCAAAATTTGATGTTTCACCTGGACAATAACTGGTTCCAAATCGTGGTTTGAACCTTGGTCGCGTCATATCTTGTTTTCTCTTTGGTGGCATATTTTAACCTAAAATTCATATTTTATTGAATATTCTGGAAACATTACGATTTCAATTCAATATATAACAATATATTGTTGATTCAATAATTGATTTATTGAATATAATATTCTATTACAAACACAAATTAATATTTATTAGCACTTAATTGTAAATCAAAATCATCATCTTCTTTTTCTGAAGAATTTGAATCAATCTCAGGATTCTCTTCAGATCTGTCGCCCTCCTTATCCTCTCTAAATGAAATTTCAACATATTCATTAGTTGGAGTTCATTCTCGTCATATGTAGCAAATGCATTTATTTCATAAACATCTTCCTGAAACGTTTCACTTTCAATTCTCTGTTCTCCTTTTCCATGTGATTAAAAAAACACCTTTAGGTTTAACTTTGCAAACGGCCAACCCATCTAACTTATGTCATCGTAAGCTAGCAAAAGGGACATAATACACCTAGATCACTTGTATTGCGAACACGAAAGGTTAAAATTGTCCAGATCTTCTTCGTTGGTTGATTTCAACTAGATTATATCGGCTATGCACTTTTACACTAACATTAGGAGTTGGATCAAACCAGTCACACTTAAATATCACACTTCACTTTATTGGAAATGTAGGGTACTCAATTTCAAGTATCTCAATAATTTTACCATAGCAATCCATCAGTTCTCCCTGTATGCAAACTCCACTATTTACTATTGTTATACTATAACTATGATATTCTGTATAATATTTGTATCCATTAACGAAATACACCAGATATGATTTAATAGTTCACAAAGGTCCTTTCGTAAGATCACATATGAACTTGTTCTCTATTGGATTTTCTAAGGTCTACACAAAAGAAATTATCATAATAATAGTATAATGTCATTTGAACACTTTAATCTTATAATTCAATCATTTCAATAATTGTAAGTGAAAACTTACATATTTCTTAAACCATTGAGGAAAGTGTCTTCCTACTTCTTTATTGATATCATCTTATGCTTTCTCAGGTATTAGCTCGCATAACCATTCCTCGGATAATATAAAAAATTATTATGTATTTAAGTTGTGAATAACACTAAATTTCCAAATGATCAATTTCAACTTACTGCACCAAAGGTTGAACCCCTTGATAGTTCAATAAAATGTAACCATAAGCAACCTCTAATTCTTCCTCTGTTAACATTTTTCTTGTTGAAAGTCTATATGTTCGTCCAGGATATGTGAAAATAGATAAGTTATTATCAGCATCACTCGTTCCTCCCCCATCGTCATTACGAGGAACTTTTCTTTCTCTTGTGTGAACATGCTGTTGAAAATAAAGTGAACAAAATGTACTTGCTTTTTCCATTAAATAAGCATTACATATCAAAACTTCAACTCTAGCTTGTTTTGACATTTTTCTTCAATTGATGCAAATACTTACATTACTCACTTTAGGTTATTACAATTCTATTAATTAAAACATGTTATTACCTCAATTTAAATATTCAATATAATTACTTCTCAAATGAATACATCCATCGATATTGAATTGGACCAACAAGTTTAGCCTTATGTGCTAAATGCACAAGTAGATGTTCCACACAGTCAAAAAAGCTTGGAGGAAAAATCTCTTCTAATTTGCACAAAATTACTGGAATTTTCCTTTCTAGTTTTTCCATTTTAGCCAACTTTATTTCATATGATGTTAAGCCTCTGAAAAACAAACTTAATTCTGTTATAACTTCCCATACCTTATTCGGTAGTAACTCTCGAAATGCAATTGAAAGTAGGTTTTGCATAAATACATGACAATCATGACTTTTCATCCCAAATAATTTGTACTTCCTCATATACACACACCTTGCCAAGTTTGAAACATAATCATCGGGAAAATTTAGTCTTTTCAACTATTCACACAAAATTGTCTTTTGTTGTTTTGTCCAAAATGTAGCATGCTTTCGGCTATTTATCAGTACGTAGATCTTTATCTAACTTATTCCTTCTATAAAAAAGTTTTAATTAACTTGCGATTTTGCATTGTCTTTTATCCTCCCTTCAATGTTCTTTAAGGTATTGAACAATATATTGTCAAAAATATTTTTTTAATATACATCATATCTAGATTATGACGTATCAAATTAGTTTTTCAATATGGCAAATCCCAAAAGATGCTTCATTTTTTCCAATCAAAGTTTTTACTAATGCTTATATTAACTTCATCAGTTTCAAATTATGTAACTTTCAACAACCCTAATTCATCAATCTCCTACAATATCTCTTCACCATCTTTATGAGGGGGAGGAGATGTTTGTACCATCCTATTCTTAATGAACTTTTATTTATTGCATCTAAATGGATGATCCGGAGGAAGAAATTTTCTGTGGTTGTCAAACTAATATTTTTTACCCCCGTTTAGAAGATAAAACACATTAGAATCATTACCGCAATAAGGACAAGCCATTTTCCATGCTGTGCTCCATCCAAACAACATAGCATATGCCAAAAAATCACTAATAGTCCACATCAAAGCTGCCTTCGACACAAAATTTTGTTTCAAAGACACATCATATGTCTTCACACCATATTCCCAAAGATGCTGCAATTCAGATATCAATGGTTTTAAGAATACATCAATTTTTATAGGCCCTGACACAATCACTGTTAAGAACATATATATCTCATTCATACACGTCCATGGAGGCAAATTATAAGGAGTAATTATGATTGGCTATGATGAATATTGTTGGCTAGATTGACCAAAAGGTTAGAATTCATCAGTCAACAATCCCAACCTAACATTTCGAATTTCATCTGCAAACTTATAATGGGTATTATTGAAATGATTACATGCCAGTGCGTCCGATGGATGACTCATTATTCTTTCTTCTTGTTCGTGTTCATTATGCCATCTCATGTGAGATGCAGTAACATCAAAAGCATATAGTCTTTAAAGTCTCAGAGTTAACGGGAAATAATATATCTGCTTCCAGTGTACTAATTTTTGTTTCATAGAACGCTTTTTAGGCTTGAACATAGATTGAACATAAAATTTGCACTCTTGTAATTCCACTTCATCTTGATAGGATTGAATTATCTTATATTTTCTTATGTATTTCAATGTGATTTCAATCCTATTTTCAAGATAAAATGCTAAATTTGTGTTCAATTTGTGTTGACTGCTAGGTTGGATATCTTAATATATATTTGAGACCAAAAAGACAAGATCCTAAAGCAAATTAGAGCAAAAATGTTTAACAAGGAAAAGGCACAAAATAAAAAGAGATTATAGCTTGTTAGTGGCAGCATAAAACATGAAGATATGAAGAAAAGAACCTTGCAGGTGAAACGACGACACAGTGGAGAACACAGTATGCATTTCATGCAGACATTTGGCCAAAGAGAAGGGGCGTGGGTTTTAAAACGCAGAAGGAAGAGTTTATTTGTCAGATCACAACTACAGTGGGGGGCGTGAAGAGAGAGTAGCGCAGCTGGAGTGGCTTTAGAGAAAAGAAGAAGAGTGGCGGCATAAACAAATTGAGAGAAGAGAAGTGAGTGAATAGTGATGGTAGACCAAAAACCACCATCTTTATTTGTCACTTCAATGAATAGTGAAAGAGAGAAGAAGCTTGGGCAGTGAAGAAGAAAAGAAGGGAGCTTTGGTAAGGATATAAGTGTGGGGGCTAAAGCTTTTTTTCAAGAGACCCATGGAAGGCTAAATGTCCCGACATTGGTTCGAGGTGACATCGATGCCGACGACCCGAGTTAAGCATTTTTTATTGTTTTTGTTGTTTCTTGCTCTCATTAGGAATTGATTATGTTATCTTGTGTTTATTGGATTGGGTATTGAATGATGATGATTTTAATGCATTCATTGAATCATTTGATTGCATACTCATTGCTAGAATTTTGATATAATTCATAATTGTTATGTTGAAATTCATGTGTAGTGATTAATAATTCGTAATCATAGGGATAACATGACCTAGGCTAAATGACGCATCGTATGTGGTTATTGACTTGATTAATCGATTTTCCTAATTCGTAATGCTACTGCCTAATTAAATCTAGAGATCATATCCTAGGTTATTCAGTGTTTAGGTTTAATTAATGGTCGTATCTTGATTAAACAAAACCTAAGGGAAAACTCAGATTAATTATTAACCCATGATTAATAGTTTCTAGGAGAGGTTTGAGAACAACAAATCAATGAAATATGTTTAATTAGGGTGTAGGCTGAGATTGAATCAAAGAATCGGGTCCCTATCGAATTCCCCATTTTTATCTTTTTCGCATGTTTTCATTAATTTGTTTTCAATAGTCTAGTTTTATTTTATTTTCTTATTTCAAAATCCAAACCCCCTATTAAACCTAAACACCAGTTAATTTCATTTCATAAACTTTTCACATACTCTCTGTAGGATCGACCTAGACTCACCACTGTTACAGTAGTAATCTAGTTATTTTATTTGATTAGCATTATGACACGCAAGTCACATCTCCCCAATACAACATATATCTCAATTTGCAACAATCAATTTTTTCAACAAGAAAACCAAGACCCCTAATAAGTTTCCTCATATTGTTAAAACTATCAACCATTGTATAATCAGGAGGCAATGATTCATCATACCATCCAAGAATTTTATCAAAACTATGATTATAAATATGTCCTTCAAATTTTATGTTCAATATTTGCTCAATTGAAGACAATTGAATCATTGTCTCATAATTTGGCCATAATTTTTTATCAGCTAAGTATAGTAAGTCAAAAAATTATTTTGCATGGGGGTTTGGTTCTTCTTCAATGTTTTCTATATTTTCCTGAAAGGTATAACCAGCTGTATCATAAATCATTTGCATGTAAGGATTTTCATAAGCACCCATATTATTTGTTCTAAATCCAATCCCCCTTCAAACTCATCCACATTTATTGACGAGTTTACTTCATTACCCCTTGAGGTTCTACATATCAATGGCTCCCCATGTCATGTCCACTTAAAATAATTTGGAACAAACCCTTTTCTTAGTAAATGGCCATTCACTTCATCGATAGGAAGGAAATGAATATGTTTGCACTTTTTACATAAACATCTGATCTTTAGACCATCCATGTATGCCCGTTGAGAACATGCATACTGAATAAAAACTTCACTCCCTCAACAAACTCAGGATTAATGAAACCATCAGGTGTTAATCATCTATATATCTAAGATCTATCAACATTACTCATTTTTGTAAAAATGTTAATTTAAAAAAGTGATTTCATAGTTAGTATCCTTTATGTCCCTTAAGTTTACAAAACATCTAAAGTTTACACAACATCCCTTAAGTATTAATCAATCAAATTAATTACCTAAAATTGATGTCAATACTACAGTATGTGGCATTGTTTACACCTGTGAATCAATAAAGCAAGTTCTTGCTGTAACTCCTAAGCTCGTGAAATTTTTTCCCGATAAGCCTCATGGGAGCTGTATCACAGGTTTCCAACCTACATACTGTCTTAGGAGTTTATTATACAAAGAACTTTCTTATCTGTTAAGCCTATGAATTTCTTGTGTTAATAATAAGTTTGCATTAATCACATTGAAGTTGAAGTATCTATGTTTGAATTAATCACCTACACTTGATTTCAATACTATGGTATGTGACAATGTTTACACCTATGAATCAAGAAAGCAAGTTTTCACTGTGACTCCTAAGCTCATAGAATTTTTCACTGATAGGCCTCACGAGAACTGTATCACTAGTTTCTAGCCTATATACCGTCCTAGGTATTTATTATGCAAAGAACTATCTTGTCTATTAAACCTATGAATTTTTTTATGTTAATACTAAGCTTGAAGTAATCAAATTGAAGTTGAAGTATTTATGTTTGAATTAATCACCTACAATTGATTTTAATACTATAGTATTTGACACTGTTTACATCTATGAATCAAGAAAGTAAGTTCTCGCTGTAATTCCTAGGATTGTGAAAATTTTCACCCATAAGCCTCAGGAGAGTTGCATCACAGGATTTCAGCCTATATATCGTCCTAGGGGTTTATTATGCAAAGAACTTTCTTGTCTATTAAAACTATGAATTTCTTTTGTTAATACTAAGTTTAAATTAATCAAATTGAAGTTGAAGTATTTATGTATGAATTAATCACCTATAACTAATTTCAATATTATGGTACGTGACATTATTTACACTTGTGAATCAAGAAAGCAAGTTCTTGTTGTGACTTCTAGGCTCGTGGAATTTTTCACCAATAAGCCTCACAGGAGCTACATCATGGGTTTCTAACCTATATACCGTCCTAGGGGTTTATTATGCAAAGAACTGTCTTGTCTATTAAAACTATGAATTTCTTGTGTTAATATTAAGTTTGAATTAATCAAATTGAAGTTGAAGTATTTATGTTTGAATTAATCACCTATAATTGATTTCAATACTATGCTGCATGGCATTGCTTACACCTATGAATCAAGAAAGCAAGTTCGCTGTGACTCATAGGCCTATGGAATTTTTCACCGATAAGCCTCACAGGAGTTGCATCACAGGTTTCCAGCCTATATACCATCCTAAGAACTTAGTTATGCCTCAAATCATCTATAAGATCTCAAACTTATTCCAGATACAGTAAATACTTGTACTATTAAAAAAGAGCATAAAAACTCATCAATGATTATAAGAATATTCTAAACAACAACACAAAATCAAGACCTTTTCACACAAAACCCATATGCATAAGAATCGTATTATTAAAGCAATATATATGGTAGATATGAGTTGGATGACTTACTTGGATGGATGAACAACTTCAGATTATAAAGAAGAAGGATGAGTGATGCTCTTCAACACAATATAGGGCATACGAAAAAGAATATTTCATATTTAATATAATACGCTTGTTCAATAGTTTAGATATATTGTTAATATATTAAAGCAAGCAAATCAGAAAATAGTATTAGTTATTTTGAAATAGAAATATGTGGACTTTTAGTGGGAGTAATGTTAAAAATATTGCTAGCCCAAACTAATCATGACTTTCTAAAAATGACATCAGTTCTCCAACAGTGAGAACGTAAACACGAAGTTAAAAGCATCCAAGTCTCATTAAAACAAAGCCAAATCTTGAACAACTTTACATAGAAAAACAACTCATGCCAGCAGCAACCACTTCACTATGGGAAAAAATATTTAATACCTAACCATTTAGATCACCTTTAAAATTTTAGTCTAACTTTTGGCCAGTTTAATAATTCATTTCAATAAACTCATATCCTACCTTAAAATACCTCAAGATCAATGTGACAGGTTAAACTAAATAGTTGTTTATCATTACAACTCTATGTTAAGAAATTAGCTCTTAACTAAATACGTCTTGTCTGATGTTTAATATAAACATACATATAATTATGTGATTTAGATATTGTAAATTCAATTGCATGCAACTATTATATGTAATCATTGACAAAAAGAATATAAAATTATATAACCAATATAGACATTAATAAAGTCTAAAGTTGTACATTCTTTGAATATACCTAGAGGGTTCTTTTTTAATTGGCAGCAATTTAAAATTTCTTATGTTCTGACCATACTTGCTTCCTAACTTAGAATAGATATAAAGTAAAGAGTTTAACTTAGAATTTAAGAATTATAATGACCATTTGTTTATCCGACTTAAAATTGTACTTCCTTCAGTGCAGTAAACCTAATAACCAATTGCATAGTAATACTTGTTTTGAACATGTGATAAGCCTTCATATTCATAGCTCATTCCTACACTACACCAAAATCATTTGTTCTATTATTACATTTGCATTTATTTATTTTTACTTCATGTCCCAAATTTCCTAATAACTTTAAGAACATCATTTTAAAGCTTAACCAACTGCTAAAATGGGTAAGATAAGGCGTCTAATATACCTGTTCTTTTTTATAATAGATCTCAACTCATTTTTTTCTTTGGTTATGACTTTATCTTTCTTGTCTTTAGGTTTCTCTTTCCTTTCCTTAAGAAAAACATAGGTGGCAACTCTATGCATTTCCTTTCTTTAAGAACTGAAATCATTTTTTCAATGTAGGAATGATTCATTTTTTCATTAAACAGACTTGTATCAAAGTTATAACACTCTCATCATTTAAAGGAATAGATTTCTATCAATTTAAATTACACAAAACACTCCCATACAATAAACATCAACATAACAGGCATTTCATCAAATACTTTAATGCATCGGAAATTCATCCCAATGTCACAACCAAAATCACATCTTGTCCCTTCCATTACTAACATTTATACCTTAAAATTGTTTTCTAATCACATAATACACAAATAAATGAAAGTTATCAAATATCCAAATTTTCATACAACATACAGAAAAACAGAGGTGAAAGGTTGCAAGAATACCTCCACTGAAGGACACAATGATAGTGACAGAGAAGACAAACACTGACAAGCAGAAGAGGAGTTCACGATAGAGAAACTAGAGAGAAGAAAATTGCACGATAAAATGTAGGGGAGAGACACAAAGCCGAAGAAGAAGACACAGGGGCAGAGCTTTTGGGTGAGTTAAATGTAATGAAACCAAACGACGACGTTTTTGTTTTATTTAAAACGCTAAAGCTGAAGTAGACGACGATGTTTACCTTGAACATTTACTGACGAAAACTTAAAACTTTTTTATTCCCTCAACAAATCATGCCTTTCTTACCAATGGGTATTTTATACCATCACTAAAGTTCGTCTGAAATTTTGCCAGGATGATTTCCCTCCATATTTACAGACGGATATTACTACTGTCGCTAAATGAAAATTTTCCCATCAATGTTACCAACGAAATTGATTTTTTGTCGGAAATTTGCAACGGTTTCATTTTCGTCAGTAATTTTCTATCACTAATTCCTACTTTCCTTGTAATGTTAAGATTAGTGTTGAGTTAATATTAAAGAAGATGAAACAATGAGCAGGCTAAAAATATATACGATCTAGGCCTAACTGGGGAGAAAGATAGTCTCAATTGGTATGCGCAATGCTTTTTAGAGCGGGTAGAGCTATATGTCGTGGATCCTATTGCCATATAATAAATAACAAATTCTAATAAAACTATTAATTCAGAGTTGAATGTTTTTTAAATATTAGGGTTATATATTTTAAAAAATTTAAGTCTAAATTGTTAAATTACACTTTAAAGTTTTAATTATAATTTAATTTAAACTCTAATATTTTAACAAGTTAAAAAAAACTTTTAACCTTTTATAATGTTCAAAATTAACTTCTAACTTAATGTATTTATTAATCCTACGTTAAGAAAAATATAAGTGACATTATTTGTCAATTTTTTGTGAGCCATGTAATATGTTAAAAAAGAAATTGTGGGTCCTATTTTTTGTACTCCTCTCCCTCTGTGCTTCCTTTCTCAAACCAAACTATTTGTTTTTTATACAGGAGACTGCAACTGGAGGTAATTAGCTAATGGACCCTGATTCGCTGGCTCAAATGTATTAGCAATTGCATGTTTAAAACTATATGGTTTGGACCAGAACTCAACATTTGTCCCTCCAACTTCAACCCAACTTCTAATGCCAGATTATGTTAATTACTCCCAATCAACCTTTTTCCACACTTTATATCTCATTATTAGCCATATTTCTTATCCATTATAGAAACAATCTCCATTTTGGTCCTTATGTTCACCATCAGTAGTATTTCATTCCTTGTTTTAGTGCCAAGTTTGTTGCCTTTTTGAACCCACTTCAATGGTCTCTCCATTAAGTCACCCACTCTCTAATGGTTAGAAACATAACTGTTTTCATATTCTTCTACATTCTCTTTCCTTATATAACAAATACTCTACACCTATACATAAGAGTGTGGACTTGTAAACGTATTATAGAAATTAATTTGTTGTACAGTGGAATAGAAAGGTCTTTATCATGATATTTAAGAGCCGATATGTTTAAGCTAGCGAGTCTGGGTCTATTAGTTGGCAGCCTCCAATTGTTGTCGGTTCAAAGGGATAAAATAATGAATAGCTAGGGATGAGAAAAGAAACATTCACAAAGAGAAGCATATGACATATGACCCAGGGACTCCGAAGGGCACACAGGGAAAGGATACTTCCCAGACGTACCAATATGTCCTTGACATACGACACCATCTCAAACAACTCCTAATCTGGAGATTATACGCTACTCCAAAGGTAACCTGTAGACTTCTGGAAAATGTAAGTTACAAGTATGATGGCCAAGACACAACGCCCTCACACGACCTTAGGCAAGTGTAGAGCATACTTATCTCTATATTAAGATGAGTAGCAAACATTCACTTACTCAAATACTTAGCTTTCAGGAAAGAGAGAACTCAGAGATGAACACTCAAACTGATATTCATATTATCTTACAAATTCTAGCATGTTTATAGAACCCGAAGGGCACACAGGGAAAGATACGTCCTAGACGTACCAGTATGTCCTCGACATACGACACCATCTTAAACAACACCTAATCTGGAGATCATACGCTACTCCAAAGGCAACCTGTAGACTACTAGAAAATGTAAGTTCCAGGTATTATGGCTAAGACACAACGCCCTCACATGCCCTTTTGGCTCAATGGGCTCTTAACTCTCAGCTTCCCTCTTAGGAACCTTACCTTTAGTATCTACCTTCTTTCCCCATTAGTTCTAATCTCATATAGTAGAATTGTTTGGAAATAGACAGTCATTGAGTGTCAAGACTTTCTAACACACAATATCCTCAAGCAAGGCAAGTATAGAGCACACTTATCTCTATATCAAGACTGATAGTAAACATTTTCTCACTCAAAACTCAGCTGTCAGGAAAGAGAGAACTCAGAGATAAACACTCAAACTAATATTCATATTATCTTACAAATTCTAGTGTGTTTACAAATGAAGAGAAGCCTTGTTTTTATAGGTGAAGCAAGGGTACAAAGGTAAATCTACCTAAGAATATACTCATTACTACTTTAGAAAAGTAAAGTACAATGATTACACTTTATCAAAGTTACTTTAACAAAAGCTAGCTACTTTTTTAAAAGAAAACATTAAAGGAATCTACTTTCCTAAAAATAAACAGTAACTTAATAAGAAGGAATCTTGGCATAGTGCTTGTGGGCCATGACGATTCTTCTTTATCAAAACACGATAAAACTGCTAAGAAGACAAAGCGTCATAATCATCGATAGAGACAGCTATAAGGGTCATGTCATTGTCACCTTTGTATCTTGAAAACTTAGGGAATTTCATGAGCCAAAATAGAGGAATGAAATGATGTAAAGAGGAGGACATGAACAAGATTGGCTTGGTAGATCTAGAGAGGAAATCAACCAGTGTGTTGGGATGACCTTTAATGTGGCGAATAGAGAATTGATAATGGGAAAACCATTCTTACCATTGAAGCAATTGAGTATCAGAGATGTGTTTCTTGGGTTTATCAAGAATTTTGGGGAAGGAAGTTTTGTCCATTTCATTGACAAAGTGAGAAGGTGTGAGGTGGAAAGCGAATTGTTCAATACCTCTTTTGACGGCTAAAATTGCTTTATAACTAATGTGGTAATGGAATTCTGATGAGCTGAATTGTCGACTTGCATGACCACAGTAATTACCTGTGTCATTGAGTTCTTCAATGAGTACATCACCCCAATACTTGTCACTTGCGTCTGCCTGTAAAATAAGTTATCCTTTATTAGGAATTTTTTACGATGGAGGATTTTGACAGAGACGCTTCAAATGTTGGACAACTTTGGTTTACTCTAGCTGCTAAGAAGTGGATTCTTTTTTAGTAGCTTAGATAAGCTTGAAATATAGACTGCCATATGTGGGATGAAATTACGAATATAATTAACAATCTCGAGGAATCGTTGTATTTGTTTAATAGTGAGATTTTCATTAGGAAAATGTAACAACTTATGTGCAATATGTGGACCAGGCTGGTAGAATCCATCTATGAACTACATACCTAAAAATTCAGTTTCAGTAGTTCTAATGGTACTTTTTGAGGCTGAAAGCATAATGCCATGCTGCTGATTAAGATCCAAGAATTTCTGCAGTAGGTTCTGATGTTCCTCATAGATCTTGGAGAACAATAGAATATCATTTATGTAAATGAGGGCACTGTGGAGGATTGACTCACAGATCTTAGTTATTGTGCGTTGAAACAGTGATGAAGCGACCTTAAGCCCAAATGACATAACAGTCCATTGGTATTGTGCATTGGGAATACAAAATGCAATTTTATACCGCTCAGTTGGGTGAATACCTAATTTCCAGAATCCTGCTTTAAGATCAAACTTTGAAAAGATACAGCTTCTTTTAGAAAGAGTACCTAAGTACTGATCTTAGGAAGGGGAAACTTGTCATCGTGCAGGAATGCATTTAAAGGCTTGTAGTCAATTACTAATCTCTTTTTGCCTCTCTTCTGTTCAGAGTGTTTATTGATATAAAAGGCTTGATAAGCCCAATCTGACTTGGTAGGCTTAATGAGGCCTTGCTTTAGAAGAATAGCACACTCATCTTGTGTGAGATTGAGATCATTAGGAGTCATTCCTGGATGTGTGGCTTTTCTAGGATTGATATTCTCATTCTTTTTGAAAGGTAGACTTATGAAAAAGTCAGCATTTTTCCAAAGAGGATATAGGTGAGTAAATTGTGTATGTGATTCAGGACAATATTCCAACAGTTTATCTTGCAGTGATGTATATGGTGTAGGAACTTGAGAAAGTTCAAACACATTTTTGATGTCAGTGTATGGACTGAAAAATGATCGATACTTGAGGCTTATGGGTAGGATTTGTAAAGGTGATGCTTTGTTGTAAACATCCATACCAATTAGAATGTCTGGGCCAGCTAGTTTGCTTCCAAGCACTTTAGTCCAAACTGTACATCATGGAAATAATCGAATTCCAATCTTTCTCTTCATGATAAGCCTAATCTTAAAAGAATTTCCATCTGTAGTTGTAAAATACTCATCATGTGAGGTCCATGCTATAGAGGTTAAAATGTTGTGCTTCATGATTGTACGACTGTATCCAATATCTATAAACCCAATATCTTTGATAGGTATATCATATTTGTCCTGTTGAAAGAGTTGGATCCGAAAATATGGTCATAGAACTGGTGCACGATCTAACTTTATACATGTCTGCTGCTGTAGCATGTATAGTAAATCATCTGATGATTCATCTTTAGTCATAACAGAAACAACAAACTTTGTATCCTCGTCTTCTTGAGATTGTTCTTCAATTAAATCTTCAAAATTATTGGAAGGATGAATAGGCAAGATTGATTACATATGCTTCAATAACTTGATATCCTTTATTGTTTTGTGAGGACAAGTATGTGTAAAATGACCTTGTTGTCCATAAAGAAAACATCGATCAGCTTTCTGTCGATGAGAGGAACTCTTAAAGAACGCATAAAT
Organism: Erythroxylum echinodendron; assembly: GCA_027575705.1. NCBI lineage: Eukaryota > Viridiplantae > Streptophyta > Magnoliopsida > Malpighiales > Erythroxylaceae > Erythroxylum > Erythroxylum echinodendron. The sequence continues at coordinate 28,154 of JANZXR010000042.1, read as the reverse complement.
CTTTTATTTTTGCCATAAGTTCTTTGTAAAGGCTCGTAGCCTCTTTTTCCTTGTGAAACTTCTTACTATAAGCATAAGATCTGTTGTACTCCTTCTTCCTGGTACTACAATCACATTTCTTCTGATCTTTGCACTTAATTTGAAAATAAGGCTTTTTATAAGCCTGTTTAAGCAGAGGTCCACCCTTAATGATATTCTTGAAAAAGGTATGTTTGGCCACACAACTTATCAAGAGATGTGAAAGCAAGCCTGTAGATCTCTCCAAGAGATATTGTGGCCATATCCTTTTGCAAAGATGTTATAGTCCTTTGTAGCTCTGGTTGTAATTGATCTGGAAGGGATGAGATAAAAGTATAACGAATATTAACATCGTTCCATCTATTCAAAAGATAATACCTTTCTGGCATACATTTGTAATGCTTCTAGATATTACACTTGTCAAGTGAGTAGCATTTCGTAGCAAAATACTCCTGACGGATCTGTTTGTCAATCAACTGAAAGTCACCAATGAATTCCTTATGAATAATTCCAAGAAGAGCTCCGACTATAGTGACTTAAATGTACTGCATTCGTTGATACTCAGAAAGACTTTGTCACCATTCATGCAAAGTACTAGTGAAACAAGATGTGAATTCAGACAAAATATCTAGCAAGTGATGATTAGGTCTGTTCATCTGTAAATCTATCCATGCACCGAATTCATGCCATTGATATCTCCATTTCTTTGGTGGAAGATCATCAAACGTAAACCAAGGACTAAAAGATGGTTTGGTCTGTGCATTAGTATGTGTAACTGGCTCAGCTTGTGGTACATGTGCAGGTCTGAAAGCTTCAGTACCTGTGGATTCAGCTTCACTTATCTCAGGTTCAATATCAATATAAGTTGGTTTAAACATAGTCATCAGAACTTGTGATAATTCTGATAGATCAGCTAGATGGACTGAAGAATTAGCGGTTGTGTTGAACAGTCCACTAGATGACTTAGAAATTGTTATAGTAATGTTAGAGATTTCATAGGCTCCAGAGTAAGCATCTGAAGAATGATCTAATTGATCAGAGGTAGAAGATTTTTCTACTACAATCATAGTTTCAAGAGTTGCAATAAACTCTATCATGGGTGCTTTGTCCTTCCCAGTAGAGTTAGAAGGTTGAGACTTTGGTGGAGATGTTGGTGGTGTATGTATCTGTACTAACTTTCTCCACTTTTATTTTGCTTCAAAAGATGTGTGAGAAGATGATGCTGGCTCAGGAACCCTTTCAGGCTTTGACTTAGATTTTGATTTTCTTGTCAACTTAGCTTAAGTTGCCTTTTTAGCTTGAGCTGTTTGAGGATGTATATACTTCCTAATCAAAGGATAATTGAACTTGAATACCTTTGAATAGTTAGTTTCCTTTGGATACTTCTAATACATAGGAAAAGCATATACTGGCTGTGTATATGGAAATATTGAAGAGGATGAACCATATATAACTCTAGACTGTGTATATTGCATGTCATTTTCCATTTGTCGCATGATTCCTTGCATCTTTTCAATTTCTTTGCATTTTTTGTCGAAGTCAGGACCCATATAATGTATGTTAACGTAATGCCGAAGTTCAACATCAAGTTGTTTGATCTGAGCTTTGTATGATTCATACATTTGTTGGATCCGCTTAGAGACGAGGTTAACTTTTTGATGAGTTGCTTACGTCTGGTGACTAATTCCCTCAAGCTTAGAATCAATCATTCTTAGAACTCTGTTTTGTCCTACTGCATTCTGTGTTTGCCAGTTCAGAGCTTCATCTGATAGATTTGACATTAGTGTTCCTTGTGAAGTTATTCCTGAGGCTCGGATATACAGGTTATAGACAACCCTCGTTGATTCATCAGTACTCCTGTGTAATGAAGGAAAATCTTCCTCATATGATGACAATGCCATAAAGCACGAAATAGGAGTAGGAGTTATAACAAGAATGGCTGGCTTTGTATAACTGCTATCAGACGCTGTTAGCATCTTTCTCAGAGATCTAGTTCTGCACCCTTCAGTAGGTAGAGATATGTATCCGTCAGTAGATACAAGTATGTATACTTCAGTAGATACATTTCTGAGAGACCTGGTTCTGTATCCTTCAGCAGATACAGGTTTGTATCCTTCAGTAGATACTCTTCTGCATGGGCTAGAATAGTCTGGATCTGGATCACCCTTCAGTAGGTGATACTATTGCGCAAGTCCAGATAAAGTATATGGATCTGGATCATCCTTCAGTGGATGATACAGTTGTGAAGGATTACATTTAGGTTTGGGCTTTTTCTTCTTCCTTTGTCTTCTGTAGCGATTATCGTAATTGTCACTATCTAACTTAGGTTTGAGACAGACTTCACAATTGGGTTCGCACATGGATGGGTCAACATCCTATACAAAATGTCCACAGTGATGGCTAACGTAAACTGGATCTCCATTAGATTTGAAGTAATGGATCAAATGACCAGATTTACCTTCTTCGTGTAAAAATACGGGCTGAATCATAAATATACCCCCTCCTCGGGCAGAAGTGTTGGCCGCATCTTCACTAGGCCTTGAGTAGATGGACTTCACAGTTCCATCCTTGAGTGTCTTCAGAATCAGGGAAGTCGTCGTATGAAAAGAGTGTCAATGAGACGTGTAAAACACTTTCTGGTAGTTAGTGATCTATTCAGTAGGCATCAACTTTTCAAACTCCACTGCTGGTAGTTGATTCGGGATCTAGATGATAGTAGTCTGATGATTTGAACGATCAACAACTATGTAAAGAGCATCCAAAGTGGAATTAGGAAAATTGAGATCCATGGCATGATTCTGTAGACGATAGATCATCTGATGGTGTAGAGTAGCCATGATGGCTGTTAGATCTTGATCTACTCTAGTGATCTGGATCTGAACTTGCAGATGGTCAGACAAAGTGGGATCATCCAACCTGATATTGAAATCAGATGCTATGATCAGAATGACAATTCTGTTGTTGAGAGTAGTCAGCAAAGTACCAATTAAGGCATTTTGGTACGTTGTGTAGGCAGTGTTGAGAAGAGATATCCTGACTGTCGAAGGTATTCCCTTTCTTCCATGAAGTGTAAGAACAAGGTATATAGCTCCAACATGTAAGTGCGTATGGTTATGTTCTCGCCACAAAGAGATCAGCTCCTTAGGGATTTCAAGCTTTATGTACTGTTCTGCTGTTGTAGATTTGAGACCACATTGTTCTAATTTAGAACTCTGGATGTTTTCCTTGACTTTAGCACGTGAGGTAGACAAGATGGTACAAATACTATTTGTCCAAGAACGATCACGATTGTAAATACTGTACGGACTCAACAAAGGTAAAGAAGACTCACACACACAATTTTCTACATGTACATGGGTAATCTCTACTAAATTTTCGATTTTGTGGGATAAAACACGCTTAACACTCAAAGGTAAATTTGACATACAAAAACGAGAAGATAAACAAACTGGATCTAAGCTAGACGTAGACAAACTAGAAGATAAATAAACTGGGTTTTGTGTTTCCATATTTCTTATGGATCTCTCCCTACTAACTAAGGTTATAAATGAGTGTGAATGTTTACCAAACAATCTTGGTACGAATGGTGGAGTAGCACCGTCCTCAACGATGCCTCATCGCTGACTGGCTATGACAATGGCTCTCTTATACCCCCGCTCCAAACGGCAATGAACACGATGTCGCTGATACCACTTAGGGCAACAAAAACTCATGGCTCTGATACCACTTGCTAGATATATTTTCAGAATTCACGTCTCGTTTCATTGGCACTTTGCGAGAATGGTGGCAACGTATTTCTGAGTATCAACGAATGCAGTGCATCCAAGTCACTACAGCCAGAGCTCTTCTTGGAATTATTCATAAGGAATTCATTGCTGACTTTCAGCTAATTGACAAATAGATTCGTCAGGAGTATTTTGCTATGAAATGCTGCTTACTTGACAAGCGTGATATCTAGAAGCATTACAAACGCATAACGGAGAGGTATTATCTTTTGAATGGATGGAATGATGTTAATCTTTGTTATACTTTTATCTCATCTGCTCAGACAACACCCACCTTGGCCTCCAGACGCTTTTCCCCTATAAATACTCTTATCTTCTATGTCGGTATCAATTTTGCCTCAGTCAATTTACCTCAGTTTATTCCTTTATCTTAGTTAATGGAGTGTGTAATCATTGTACTTTACTTTTCTAAAGTAGTCATAAGTATGTTCTTAAGTAGATTTACCTTTGTACCCTTGCTTCGCTTACAAAAGCAAGGCTTCTTTTAAGACCTGTAAAACAATAATAAATAATGTCACTTGTGTTTTTTTAACGGAGGGTTGACAGAGATGTTAAGTTAAGATACTTTGTGAAATATTAAAATTCTTTATCTACAAAGTAAAATATTATTGTTTAAATTGAAATTTAGTTAAAAATGAAGGGTAAATTTGACCCTTTTGTCTTAAATCTTTGATGTTTCTTTTGAATGCTCCCAATTGTTTGGTTTTAACTTAAATTTAAGTGTATAATTCATGAATTAAATCACATTTTGTCAATATAGGTTAGACTATAACATTTTGAGTATTTTAAAAAAACCTAATATTTTAAAACAGTCTAAATTTAACCTTAAACTGACATAATCCTAAGTCACTATGAGCTAATGTTAAATTAATACTTTTTAAATCTCTCGTAAAGAAATTCTTGTAATTCCTGTTATTGTTAGCTTAAACTTGTAAATAGGTAATTCTTACCTTGTAAAAATTTAGCTTAATTTAGTAGTTGTGTTGTTGTTGTTGTTGTTGTTGTTGTTGTTGTTGTTGTTGTTATTACTACTAATTTTCTTCTTCTTCTTATTATTATTAGCTTCGTTTTTAATTTATTTTTATATTTATTATAATTTTTATTTATTATTATGTATTATTTATTTATGACTCTCTCTCTCTCTCTCTCTCTCTCTCATTTCATTTGGTTATTTAGAAAAAGCCTCTCTACTAGTTAGGATTAAGGCTGTATACTACTGCATTTTCTCAAACCCCATGTATCAGTAAGATTTCTGCTGAGTGTTGTTATTTTTGTTGTTTTTATTACGGAACATTGTAAGATCCCTTTATTTAATCAAATCTAAATTATTTTTAATTAAAATATTCCTATTTTTAAATTAACCATAATTAACGCTAATTAATAGTAACAAAATTTAATTTAATATTTAACTCTAAATGACCTAAACTAAACTTAAATTAATTAACATTCATGTTTTTTTCTCTTTTATCTTTATTGTTGCTCTAATCATCGTCACTGCCACTGACGATCACTTAAGTGGCAACTCCTCCACCAATCATTTTTGGTGATTGTTATCTTACTAACATCGTCTTAATCTTCTTGGTTCTAGTTTTATGAGAGAGTGTTAGTGCTACTACTATGTTTGGTATTTGTGTTGGCTTCAGTAGAATCCTAGACTTGTATGAAATCTATACGGTTAATGTTGAAAAATATCTTAGTGGAGTCATGAGCGTTTTAAGTAATTGATGTGCAATAAATTATATTGACAATTTGACGAAGCAGAATGTTTCTGTTCTATATAAAATTTGTAATAAGTTTATAATTTATATTGATTTGAATAATATTAATTGTTCTTAAATTATTATACATGTATTAGTTATTTTAGTGAATATCTAAAACTAATTTATATGGCTTTTAATATAATTATCGAATAATTAATTGTTTCTATAGACAATACTTCTATCAATTTATTTTTACGTATAACGCTTTTAGGTTCAACAAATTTACATCCAAATAATTTTACATGCAATACCAAAAGATCAGATATAACCGATGCAAGAAAACCTCGCTTTCACCAAATTGTCTTTAAAAGAATCATCGCACTCATCAGTTATCTTACGTTACATGCAACTAGGTAGATGAAACGATAGATATACGTTAATTAACCAAACTACTTGTTTATTGGTGACTGATAAGTAATGTGTATATGGAGTATGCAAGATTTTACTACCACAAATAAGATTATTAATCATGCACTAAGATGCATGTTAGCAATTCTCATTTACTGGATTTGGTCATGTTGATGATTCATGCACACTTCAGTACTGCCAGAATTGGCTGTATTAGTCAAACATTACACGCAAATAATCTAAGAGCTACGTTTACTAGTTACATAGTACTCTTGACTACAATCAGAAACGGTTCTTACAGAGCATCATGTGTTAATACCCTCTACGTAGTCTACAACATCACCTAGGAACATTAATCTGATCAAACTTCCTTTCCGAATTTACTAGTCGTTGCCGCTTGAATTGGCTCAATCTCCAGTACCAACCCTCTTTTGAATTCCACAAAAGGGTAGGCAATTGGGCAATCGTCTGCTCTTACTTTCCACCTATAATTATTATGTCATGGCGCACATGCATAAGGTTAATTATGAGAAACGAGAAGAAAAGAAAGAGGATATTCATTTCAATCCTATTATAAGATAGTTAACAAGGGCACTGACCGTTTTTGTTCTAAATTAAGTGGGATTTAGAGGGTTGATTATGAGAATAAGCTAAACAATTAGGCATGTACACAGGTAATTAATGAAGTTGAAGGGGTAGACCAAGGTGCATGCAATTTTACCTATAACTAAGGACAAAATGATGAAGGAAAAGTGCAGTCTCCACTTTAGCGAGCTCGGCCCCGGGACATAACCTTGTTCCACCGCCAAAGGACATCAATGTTTTGCTTGTTGCTTTATCCTGTGAAGATTATCATATATATATGCTAATTAATTTGTAAGGAATCACACTTTCTACTTTGGTGATCCATTAATGATTTCATTTTGTACCTACAGACTAGCAAAAAAGTTAATTGATGTTCCTATATGTTCTAACCATACCGTTATCTTGTCTTCTAGTTGTTCGTCTTATGGATGTACATAATTAATATGGGTGGCATAGTAACTAGATTACATCATTTCTTAATAAGGATTTTAGTTAGTTTGTCTGCAAAGCTTTCTCCCAATATTCTTTCTCTTTACAAATTAAGATGACATGTAAAACTTGCAAGATATGTGCATGTAAGTAATAATTGATACCGTGTTCAAATGTTTTGGTTATATGTATGTGCTTACAGTGCTCCATCTGGAGGGATTAAACTCGCTAGGGTTTTCATGAAGGACTGGATCTAAATGCACCCCTGCTAGAACAGGTAAAACTTTCCACCCAGCAGGAATCGTGTACTCTGCAATAATAATTAAGAATCCACGCATATGTTACATAACATACTTATTATATAAAGCATAATTAATTTATCATTAAAGAATATGAACTTATTCTTCTGGTCATAATTCTCTAGCAACCTTTTTCACGAATAATGTTAAAAGAAAATAAAGTACACAATTGCAGATACACTTGAAAAGGAAATATAAGCATGCAACCTTTGTGTTTGATGTCTTGTAGAGCTTTGCGGTGCAAGAATTTCACAACATTGCCTAATCTCAATCCTTCCAATATAACCTATAGTTTGGAAAATTTTGTGAACGAGTTTTCCGTGGTAATGTTCGATAAACAACAATAAGAAGTAAATGGCGAGTCTTAGGGAGTATATAAAAGATTAGTCACATCATCAGAAATAATTAATTACTATCTATCAAATCATTCTATATCAAATCCTATTACATTCCGAGTGTAGTCCATTTTCTGGTAATCCTCCCAGCTCAAGAGCTTCCCCTTCTCTTTGCCTTCTCTTATTGATTCATGTTCTTCCTGTATCAACATTGAAACAGAGTTTAAACAAACCCTTTTAGACCTTTAACGACATACATAACATCTACTAAATATACATGGCGGGGAGAGAGAGAGAGAGACAGACCTTCAATTTCTCCAAAGCACTTGGGTTATGCCCAAGAAAGTAGACAATCAAGGACACAAGGATTGAGGTTGTCTCGTAGCCTCCAAGCAATATGTCCAATATAACGCTCGCAAGCTCTTGAAAGCTTAGCCTCCAATTTGATAACATTTCATCTAAGAAATCTCCCTTTCCGTCATTATGTGGGCTCTCATTTAGCCTTTCATTGACAATCTCTCTGACATTGGAAGAAAGTCTCGTTCTTGCCTAATTTAGTAGGCCAATGTTACATAATAAAGCAAATAGGTTAAATCTTTATACACTAGTCTCCCATATACATATGTAGCACATATGACAGAATATAGGCCAAAAAACATGCACTTAGGGGTTGTGATTTTCTTACTTTAACAGCTTTCCTATAAGCTGATCCAGGAATGTCCAATGGCAAAGAAACAAACCCTCTCATGTATGTCTCGAAATCTTCTAACATCTCTAGTGTTAATGGCCTTTCTGGTTCAATACCCATGAGGCTCTTTAATATTAACTTCAGAGTAAACTGTGATGTACATAATAATTCAACAAGAAAACTCGCAAATCAGTTTATACATGAGAATATACATATTACAAAGAATCATGCATATATATATGTAGATAGTTTTGATAGAAGATTACCTTTTTCATCTCATGGAAGAAGCTAACTTCTCTGCAATCTTTCCAGGACTCCAGAACTGAGACTGCAAGCTTCTCTGCGAGATTGCAGAAGTTGATGGACGACTTACATGAAGAAACAAAGTTGACGACTACATTTCTTTGCTTCTTATGCGAGTCACTGGAGAGGATTAGCAGAGAAAATTTCCCAAGAATATCATGCATGACCTTTGGGTAGTCGGCTTGGAATAACTTGTCTTCATTTTGAAGAATGAACATGTTGAGGTCATGGTCACAAGAAACTATTGTTGGGGAACCAAATAGATGTGATCTGAAGACCTTTCCATACCTGCAAATATCAAGAAAAGTGAGGGGTATTTTTTATTGAGGAAATATATATTTATGCACGTATTCATATAGACGTGCACCTGGAGCAATGTTCTCGCAAGAAAGACCCAATGGAAGTCGATATATGAGGCTTTAAAAGGGTAAGAGTCTCACCAATGAAGGGCCATCCCATGGTTCCATTGGGTAAATTTGGAGGGTACTTTCTCTTCATCAAAATCTTGGAAAGTAGAAAAGCCAAACCAAGTCCTAGTACCAGAGCTAGGAAAATTTGCCAAAACCCAACCATAGTGCTCAGTTACCTTTTTGTTCTTGTAGTACTGTATCCCCTCAAATCGTTTCTCTGTCGCCCTCCTTAATCTCCGTATATATATATCCAAAGCACTTCATTTACCCAATATATTATTATTAGATATATATATATATTTTTTGTAAATTAATATGTTAGGTAAGATTGCCTAACATATATTAAATTCCAAAAAATTATATATCTGTGGTCAAATTTCTTCCATCATGAGATACATAATAAGTTTTTGGAAACTAAACCACCAGATTCTGAAGTTTAGGTCACGCTCAATAGAAAACTCACGGACCGATTCGTTCAACCACAGCACAGTCTACATATAGTTTAAAGGATACCAACGAGAATTTCATAGGGTGAATTTTATTCAAAACAGCAATTGTCAATGATTACAAAATTTAGTTGGTTTAACTGTAAAAATTTTGAATTGTCTAAATTTTAGGTTCAGTTTTTAAATTTTTGGTTCGAATTACTTTAATAACTCTTGTTATTAAAAATAAATCAATTTATTAATTAATTGATCAATTTTTATAAACTAATAGGTTCTTATAAACTAAAATAAATCAATTAATTTTTATTTAAAAATCTCTTTTTTAATTAAACTTCAAATTCTTCGATAGGTAATGACAATTTCTTTTAACTATATTCAAATTCTTTAATTTTATTCAATCTTTAACTAGTTTTATGATGATTTAATAGTGTTGAACTTTTTAAAGTTTAAAATTTTTTGTCTTAGCGGTTAAACTTCTGATCCAGTTTTTAAAACATTGGTAACTGTAGTTTTGAAATCTAATTAATGAGTTGAAAACTTAATAAAAAATATTAAAGGTTACAAGGATAGATATTTTACATTTTATAAGAAAAACAAAAATAATTGAGTATTCTTGACTAAATTTCGTATTTGTTACATTGACTAAAGTATACTTTAAAATCTAGAATTTGAAATGGGTAAATAATATATTTAGAAGGATATAAAGTATCAAATGACTAACAATTAAAATTATATAATATAATTATATTGAAACCATATATTAAAATAGAATTAATTAGTTGTCCACACGTTTAAATATTAAATATTAATATTTAAATTTCCTTTTTATTATTTATTTTTCTAAAATTTAAGAAGGCTAAAATTCATTTAACCCCCTGGGTTTTATCCTTTAATACATTATGCTCCCATCTATTTTTAAAATGAACTTATTATCTCTTTTGACATCAGTTAAAAGAGCTTAGAATTCAAACCTGATATTATGATGACAACTTCACAACTATAAATGTTGCATTTTTGTTTTGGATAAAAATACCCTTTTAGTCTTTTATCAACTGAAATGCATTAAACTCTTATATTTTTTACTTTATTTTATTAAGCTCTCTATTTCAAAAATAAAAATTATTTTAAACATAGATTACATTTTTAACATTAATAAATAAAAAAGAAAAAATTACTAAAAATATCATTATCTTCACAATTATACTTCACGATTGTAATTTATGAAAAAATTAAAAAAAGATAATTTATTTATGAAACAAAAATTTAACACCATTTTTATGTTTCGCTTTTGCTCTATAAAATTATAAATACAAAATATAAAAACCAGTGAGTAATGGATAGGAATGGCAAATCTGGCCTGGCCTAATTGACCCAGTCACAGGCCGAGATTGCTTGTCCTCGTCGGGTCGTGGTCTTGGCTGGGTCGAGATAGTTGTTTTAATTTCTTTAGAACACATAAAGTAGGATAGAGTTGAGCTAAAGCTGGGGGCTAGATCACAGGCCAGTAGCCCATAGTTGGGTAGGGTCACGTCAAAGGCCACGCAGCCTCGAGCTCATCAGGCTACGGGCTAGTCAGCTCGTAGGTTAGGCCAGGTCGGGTCGGGTCAGGAGTGTCTGAGCTTAGTTCAAGTCATTATCATTCCTAATAAGGGGATGAGTTAAAAAACTGAAAAAGAGCCTAAAGAAGATAATTTATAGTTTTATAGAGTAAAATAGAAACATAAAAATGGTAATATTTTATTTTATTATTGTTAATTATTTCTTTTTTAATTTTTTTATAAATTAACAGTCATGAAATACAATTATAAAGAGAATGATATTTTTAGTTATTTTTTATTTATTAACAATCAAATGTAATCCATACTTTAAGAAAAATTATTTTTGAAGCAGAAGGCATAATAAAATAAAACAAAAAAATATAGAGGTTTAATGTATTTTAGCCAACAAAAAACTAAAAGTGTGTTTTTGTCCACAAAAAATGCATCATGTATAGTAGTGACGACGTAGTCATAGTACAAGGATAAATAGTATTTTTTCATTTCTAAGCTTCTTTTGAATGATGGTCAGGGTAATAAGTCTATTTTTAAAATAAAAAAGCCATAAAATACAAGGGATAAATATATTTTAGCCATTTAAGAACTTCTAATTTAGTTTGATTGCATTCGGATCTCCCATTAAACTATTGAACCTTCTTCTACCAATTGATATCTGATCTAATTTTCTATTCCAATTTGGTTTTGAAGTACGTACACATCTTCAATTGTAACAAACAAAAATCTTTTAACGTCTAACAACTCTATCAAAACAATGATTTTTATATCATTAAATAACTATCATGGTGTACATATAAAACCCTAATAATTAATTGGCTTCCAACGTCAACTGTCAACACATGCATGTAAACGCGCGATCCAACTTACGACATACATCCCGCAAAGCCTCCGTTAACGTTGCCCAACATAGCTCCATGCCCAGCGCAAATTCTCGAAACCGGCCGGTTTAATAGTAAATGTCTATACACATACACATACACCTAACTATAATAGTGAACAAACCATACCCCCCTTTTGAAAATATGTCAACTTTAGAACAGAAATGTCTGATTTTTTATTGTATTCTTGGCTTAATGCATGTAGCTTTTCTATGTCGACAGCTGCACTAGAAGTCCGACCAACATTATAGCTACTTAACTGAGCTAGCTTGTTTAACTATACAATGTTCAAAGTTCACACACTAAAGGCAAACACACTTTAGGCTTTTTGTATGATTGGGTCGGACGTGTGCTCAGCAAGTTCACACGCTTGCTAAGGGCAAAAGCAGGAGACACGGAAAGCGAAAAGTTTTGCAGTTTGCCCGAGACTCAAAGGACTTGAGCTAATATTGTGTATGGTGCACGTGTCAGGGTTTAATAATAAGATGTTGTTGGCCATCTAGAATGCTATAGCTGGACATCATTTACATTGCAATCATGGCTTTTAGAGTTTTATTTCCTATTCCCATTTGTTCACCGAAATGTTTGAGATCATGGACTTGTATATCAAATTGTTGACATGATAACCTGTCGATCTGTTTCTAAAGAATGAAAAGAGATGGAGGGGAGACCCCTCAAGTTGACATAAGGGAAAGCATAATAATTGAGTTAATATCATTTGAAAATTTTCACATGTTTTAATTTTTAGAAAGGAATAACATTTGATCCTTTTTCCACCTAGTTTTATATGTTGAGAGAAGCCACATTGCACATTTGTCCAAAGACAAGCAATAACAACAATAACACATAGAAAGAGTCTTCCCGCGTACAAAATTTTGAGAGATTCAATAATACGTAGCCTTATCTCTATCAGGTAGAGAGATTATTTCTAATAGACCTATATGAACAATATATATATATATATATATATCATATCATATCATACTAAAATAAAACAAGATGATGGAATACTAATTAAAAACAGGCATAAAATAATAATAGTAATACTATAGATAAATACATGTAAATAAAAAAATAGAAATATATGCAGTAAAATACATAACAATAAATATAGAGTAAAATACATAATACACAAATAAAAAATATAGAAATATGTAGTAAAATACATAATACAATAAATATTTAGTAAAATAAATAATACACAATTAAAAAAACAGGTGTAAGAATACATAAAACAAGTCATTATAGAAAAATGATTAAGCTAAGTAGGAAATCGTTTAGGCTAAATAACTAAGAGAGAAGTATTATAGAATAAAAATTAAGCTAAATAAAAGACATAAAACTGGAAGGAAAATATTTAAAAGACCTAAGAGAACGAGAATAACCTCTCAAGTAATCAAAAGTAATTAAGAATCACCAAAGATATTAGGCATTATTAAGTTGATTAAAAGTCTTGACATCATACTCTTAAAAAAAAAAGTCTTGACATCATGTATTTAGAACTAGTGTAAGACTTCCAACTGATCATGAACTAAATTCATCCAAGGAGGGTTAACTCCCTTAATTGTGAACCTAAAATTGAACAAAAAGAAATTTAAAACATGTTGTGCCAAGGAAAGTAAACGATGCAAATTGCTAATCACTCAACCATAATATAGAAGTCTATTGTTCCTTTTTTCTATCAACCTAATAATTCTTTTTCCATAATTAATATTTGTTCTTCCTTCCTCCAAACTCATTTTCTTTTATTTCTCTTCCACTACAAGAAAATAGTAAATTAGAGACGGAAATTACCGACGGAATCGAGAAATATTCCGTTAGTATACCAAATTACCGACGGAATAAACCGATGGTCAAAAACGTCGGAGATTCGACTGTAGCTAAATTCACCGACGGAAAGTTTATCTACCGTCGGTAAAATTACCGACAAAAAAGGTAAACTGTCGATAAAATCAACAAAAAAGTTACCGACCGTCAGATGTATTCCGTCGCTAAATTTACCGACCGGTGGCTTACCCGTATGTAAATTTAGCGTCGGAATGTTTCTAACACAGTCGGTAAACTTACCGACGGTAAAATTGTCTGTCGGAAAATAAAATATTACCGACGGAACATACTTTCCATCGGTATTGTATTTAGCCAATTACTGACGGAAATCTTGCATATTTCCGTCGGCAAAAATTTTATTAAATTTTTTAAAAATATATATTTCCATTATATTTAAATTATAATCGTCAAACAATTTTATTAATAATATA
>JANZXR010000042.1:3046-13959 GCA_027575705.1 Erythroxylum echinodendron | reverse complement strand
CGATCAAGGAGCTGTGCCCAGGGGACTAGAGGATCATCAATAGGACAAATTCCTATTTCTCCTCCTTTGGTGTGACTCAAACTCAAGACCTCCTTTTTAAAGGAGAGCCTTAAGTGAAGAGCTTAAGCTATTAGGCCACTCCTCGTTGTCTTGCTGGTTGCTTCTCAACACATCTCTTGAGGTCATTTTTTTTCAGTTCTAAACTTCTTTTTAATCTCTTTGTTTTTCTTTTTATGATAGATTTGTGTTTGATGTAATGTTGTTTAGTTAAATTATTATATTAGTTATTACATGACGATTCCATTTTTTTCTCAATTATTTTTAAGTATGAATGACACAAACCCAATTTCATATGTTTGGCTCAATTTCATTTTAATAATTTTAATTAAATCACAAAAATCTCTTAAGTTGAAAGTTCTTATTTAGAAATATATTAATACAACGAAATTTTGTAGAAGCCAAACAAGCTTTTCCAGCCTTCATACCCTTTTATATAGTACTTTAAAATTCTATAACTTTACTTTCCTCATAATAAAAAATTGCTTCAAAACCAACTTTCTGACAATATATTGCAATTTCAATTCAGGGATAATCCAAGTATCAGATGGAACATTGTAGGTACCCAAATAGTGAAAGGCTCTAAGTTATTAGGAAAATGACGGAGCTCATACTCTAAGTTTAGCCTATGTAGCAGACACTTTGGAATTATACAAAATGGATGTTTTTATGTGTGATTTCTAAAGAACTTACATTTGTATATAAGTAAAACCTGGCTTTGGTATGATAGCTGGATGGACGCAAGCCCCCTCATTCGAAATACACAAGTGTTCCTATTGAGAAATCGCTTTCCACTTCATCTTAAAGTTTCCCCTTTGATTTGTAATGGGACTTGTAGAGGGTATTTCAAAGGATTTGATTCATTGGCCCAATTCTTTCCCTAATTGGACAATGAGTTATCAATATATTCAATCATTTGGACAATTGATCCGAGAGGCAACTTCTCAAACAAAACTTGTCATCATTTGCTAACAATGGGCTTACAAGTGATATCTTGGTCCTCTCTGTTATGGCAAAACAACTTTCAGCCAAAATCAGCTTTTATTTCTTAGCTTGCGATTAAAAACAGGATAAGGATTAAAAGCTAATGGTACGGTTATGAGAACCATCCTTGTACTCTTTGTAAAATGGCCCTAGAAGATAGAAATCATCTCTTCTTCTTATATAGTTTTTCAAGGGCAGTCTGGAGTAGGATCCTACTCTTGTTACCTGATACTGGATATGCCTATACTTGGGAGCAATCTCTTAATTGAACTATAAATAACTCAAAGAAGGGCAAGCCAAATGCAATCCTTTATAAGGTGGCATTCACTTCTACTATATACTTCCTTTGGAGAGAGCAGAACTATCGAATGTTTGCTAATCAAGAAGAGGGGAAGTATCAACTGGCTAACAGGCTCATAAACTAGATTCGATCCATCTTAATTCACAAAAATCTTAGGAACACACTTTCGTAAGATATGAAGAGTAGATGGAATTGCTAACCTGTTTTAAGATGTACCTTTATTTAGTTTTCTTTCTATTAGTATTCTTATTAGCATAAATTCAAGTTAAAAACTGTGTTTTGTAGACTTAGCTTTGTCTAAAGCTAATACATTATTTATTTTCCAAAAAAAAGTGTTCAAAGATTGCTTTAAAGGAAGTTTTAGTGAGACAATTCAACTGAAAACTTGGAATGTAAATACTTAGCCATGTTATCTGCATCGAACATTATCCTTGGCCTCCTAGCTTCCACATCCTTTTCATGATCCTAAGGCTTCACTGGTGCTTTTCAAACCATTCTTCTTTACAAGGCACCTGCTTTGATTTTCTTTTTTGAGTGACTATTCACCTCTTCCTAGTGCTTTTGCACCAAATATTTTGATTGTTTTGCTTTGTTGTATTTATCTACTAACTTTGCATCTACATTTAATCACTGTGCTCCTGATAAGACACATAATTATAGGTAGTATGTGAGTGGAGGTAAGAGAAATAATTACCCCAAAAAACATATGTAGCTATTTACCTAGATTTACCAAATCAAAACTGGTTTATTTTTAGCAACTTGTAAGCTATGTCCCTCCCTCAGTAAGATGACCATTAGTACCAAACCCCGTAAAGCCATAAAGTTGATGTTGTTCCTTAATTTGGACTTAAAATATTTTTTTTTGTTTGTTTTCCTTATCAAATCAGTTTACATATATTTATCTAAATCTTGGCATGGTTAATGACAACTAATGCTTTGATTTTTAATATATTTCATGATTATTATTATTATTATTATTTGAATGGCAATCATGGTTCACATACCTCGACATTATGATTTTCTATACTTGTGATACACATTAAGAAGAAGAAGGATGGGAATTATTATGACACTGTTAAACTTATTATCATATTTACTAAGGAGGCATAAATTAAAAATGACAAAAGAGCCTAGTAGGCATAATCTATTAGTTCGAATAACACATCTTAATGGCATGATTATAGACAGTGACATTGCATGTATTAAACAACTTCATATAGATAGACGTACTTTTGACATATTATGCTCAAAGCTATTAAATATTGGTGGATTAAAAGATACCAAAAATATAGATGTAGAGGGAATGATAGCAATTTTTTAAATATATCCTTGCTTTTGGAGAAAGAAATCAAGCAATCAAATATGATTTTTAATGTTTGGGAGAGACAGTAAGCAGACATTTTCATAATGTATTAAGAGTTGTGCTTAAGTTATGGAGAGTTGTACTTAAAGTCCCTAAACTTATCCCTAAGAATAGCCTCGATGAAAATGGAGGTAGTTTAAGGTAATAATATTCATTTGTGAAGTTTTATTTAGTTCAAAATTTACGTTTAATCGATAATGATGATATGATTTTTCTAGATTTCAAAATTGCTGAGGAGCTTTAGATGTTACATATATGAAGTTAGATGTACCAAATATTGAAAAAGCATGATATTATCCTTGAAAGAATGAGATTACCGTAAATATCTTAGTTGTATGTACTATGGATATGCAATTTATAAATGTACTACCTGATTGGGAAAGTTCAACTACTGATAGTAGGGTGCTGCGAGATGCATTATTTAGAAGAAATGGATTAAAAATTCCTCAGGGTGAGATATTTAAGGTTATATATCCAAATCATTTTTTTGTATATTAAAATTATATGGTTAATATATTTGACATGGTATGTAATAGGTCAATATTATCTTGTTGATATTGAATATAAGAATTATGAGAATTCTTGCACTATATATAGAAGTCAATGATATCATCTTACTAAATAGAGATCAAGATATCAACCAAATAATTGAGAAGAGTATTTCAATATGAACCATTTTGCAACTAGAAATGTTATTGAAAGGACATTCATATTACTTAACTTATAATGAGGAATCTTAAGAATTCCCTTTTGTTATCCAATTGACACTCAAAATGATGTCATATAGCCTACTTTTACATTCATAGTATTATTCGTCAACATATAAGAAAGATCCATTAGAAGATGAGTTGAATGTTATAATAAAAAATAATGACCATATTAATTACATTGATGATATTGAAACATCTGACCCATGGACTGCATGGAGAGATAGTTTAGCAAGAAACATGTTATGTCATTGAGAGCTAAAAGAGGATGTTGACATTTATTATTGACAATTTCTATAATTTATTTACTTGTTCTTTTCATGAAAATCTTTGAATATTATTTGTTATTCATGAATATTGTTTATTTCTTTTACATATGCAACCTTTTAATTATTTTGTATCCATTTTCAGTTTTCTTATAGTTTTTTATTGTACGTATGTTATAGATGGAATCTCATAAAGAAAACAGAAATAATATGCAATAAGTACCAACAGAAATAATATACAATGTGTGCCTATTCAAGGAAGAGGAAAAAACAAAAGATATGACAGGCACCGAATGGAAGACAGATTGCAACTATAAGAATGGATATTATTTTGAAATTGAAAGGAGTCTTAAAGAAATAATGTCTGAAATTGATCTTAAGGAAAAGCCTCATATTGAATCCAAAGTTAAAATTAAGAAGAGGCTATTTAGATACATATTGAATACTCAAAAAAATGGTAGCAAATTTAGATGATGATGAACAAAATTGGTGATTGGTGATAAAGTCATCTATATGGGTTACGCAAAGGTATAAATAAAATTTTTATCTATTTAATATTTATTTTTCATTGGAATTTGTTATTTTCTTCTTTTACCAAAGATTTTTCAAATTAATACTAATAAAAAATAATATAATATTCTTTCTATTTACTTTAGGGTGACAAATCCTATATATATAAAAAAACAAATGTGAATTTAAGTAAGCTATAGAAGGGTAAACAAGAGTGACATAATAAGGTTACACATGAACAACTTGAAGTTGTTCTTTCACTATGCTTCTAGCTCATTACACAAACTTGATACAATAATCTAAATGATTGGCATGAAAGAATTAGATACACTAGCTGTTGACTATTTGTGACGTGCTATTGAATATGCTAATGTAATGGAGATGTTGAATATAATCTTATCAATGAGCCCTTTAAGAAATTGATCTTTCCTCAAACTAGTGTTGTGAAAAATTTGCTTGCTTCTTTCATCCCAGATAGTTGTGACCAGATAGGATAAAGCTAGACAATAACACCATCCATTTGCTTCATTCTAGTGCTTGGTGATGGAGCTCCATAGTACTATCTCATCCTATTTTTTTGGTGGTTATTTAAAATTGCATTTAGACGTAATGATCTTACATGCTTTTTTAGTGTAGTCATATTGAACGAAAAAGTGTGAAAATGAGTCCTACGCCTTCTTACGTAGTATGCAACAGTTATGGATTATCATGTATTTGTTCAGCCTATCAATTTTTGGCAACTTGCCTTTGATTGTAACCTATAGAGTATTTGAAGTATAAGGGAGAAGATATATAACTTATGTAAATTTTTCCCAAGGGTTTTATTGTTAATAATTTGAAAAGTTGTCTGAATGTCACATTTGAGAACTCTCTAATCTTGGAGCTCTTCTAAATAATAATTTCATCTTTGTTAGATGTGAGTGATACATTTTTCATTTGTGAAAATAAGTTCAAGTGAGGTAACCTCTTAAGAATAGCTTCTTTTTGTTCTAAGTCCATAACTATAATGACATTGTTTCCATTTATTTCTTTAATAGGCTTATAAATACTAATATCCTCCAATAGATCAATTGGTAACCAAGTTTTAGCCTAGAATATGGTATTTCTACCATCTCTAATGAGGTATACAAACTGTGATCTAACTTCGACTTTAAGCTTGATCATTTGTTTCATTATTAAGGAGTCATTTTTTGTGGCTTTAAAGAGCCAAAAACTCCTAACTTCCATGTAATAACCACGGACCCATATGGTCCATAAAGATTGTTAGTCATTTAAAATCCTCCAAATCCTTTTGGTTAACATAACCTTATTCAGGATCTTTAGAGGTATAATGTTTAGTCCACTATGATCCTTTGTTAAGCATATCTCAACCTAGTTAACTTTGGACTTAGTTTCACTATCTTTGCCCCAACATAATAGAAATTTCCTTAATATCTTGTCAATACCTTTAATGATCATATATGTAAAAGCCATATAAGATTGTACATTAAGGGAGTAAACTACCTTCAATTAATTCATTTCATTTCTATGACTATCAATCAAGCTACTTATGACTAGGACATATCTTAAGTAGAATAAAACTATGATAATCCTATAAGAGATACTTCAAATATCTTAAGTGAATTTATCACTTATAGAATCATCATAATGGAGATTTCCATAGATAACATAAGTAATATTCCATATGAAATTTTGTTGTTAGGTTTGTTAAGTGAACTTATTGTCTTACAAGTAATCATATGTTTGTTTAATATCTCTATACGTTAGTTTAAGAGATCAACTACATAAGAAAGAATAAATTTATGTTAATCTGTCTACTCTATCAATGTCCAAATTGAATATAGTAATTATGAACAATTTAGGGATAACAATTAAATATAAGATGAATCTCCTAATTATATTTATTTAATATATTAAACTTATCTTATAAGTTAGTTAATTAAACAAATATGAATAAGATAAAGATTTCATTTAATTAATTATAAATAACGAATTGGTTGACTATAGGACATAAATCAACGATTTCAAGAATTGACTGACACGAAACAAAGTTAGCTAGAATAACACCCTACTATTAGATATACTGACCATGCAAGTCTGTGCACACTACCTTCATCCCCAGTAGGTTTACAGAGAAAAATAGGGGATTAGAGTAGAGAGATGAGACAAGAACCTAATAAAGATTAAACCTGAAAAAACAAGAAAAAGAAAACTAATCAGAAAATTTAGGTTTTCGTTTCGAGTCAAGTTTCCTATATGCCCAGATAAAGCCTAATGTTGCCTTAAAACCAATATCCATTATCTATATATAGAATGCTTTGTGTTTTTAGTAGACATGTATGCCAAATGATTTAACTGACTATGATATTATCGATTAGGAAAGTACATATACATTTTATGGATTGAAACTAAAACAAATTATATCACTTTAATTATAGGACACTTGGTTCCATTTTTGTTTTCTATTGTGATTTTTATGTTAAAAAATAAATTAAGTAATTTATTTATTATAATTTATCATATAATATTTATTAATAAATATCAGTAATATATTCATCATTTTTTATTAGAACATATAAGTAAGAAATTTATAAAATATATTTGAAAATTAATATTTTTATGTTAAATATTTTTAATTTAAAAAATAATACTATTCTTTAAGATTAAATATTTATTTTAAAAATATTTTTATTTAATGAAAAATAATTTCAAAATTTTAAATTTATTTTAAAGTTTAAAATATATTTATCAAATAATTATCAAATTCTAAGTTATTCAAAATAATTCTTATTTTAAATAAAATAAAATAAAATAAAATAAAATAAAATAAATAATTTAATTATATTAGTTATACTTCTTATTAATAGTTATTATTAAATATAATTATTTTTTAATAATAAAATAAAATTATAAAAATGTAAATAGAAAACTAAAACTAATTTTTATGGTCTTTGTAAGTTATGAAGATAAAGCGTCCTTCTTCGTTCGTGCTCCTCAGCTTGCATTTTGCTTCCTGAGTATGGCTCGTTGCTTTACATGTTAGATAATTGAGAATATTTTTAGTATCAATGTTTGTTGAGATTGACCGTGTTTTTGAAATTTAGTTAGAGAGTAATTTGGAGTAGATTATCTTTAAATCTAGCTGTTAAATAAGATGCATATCAGATGTTTGTTTACATGTGTGTTAGGAAATCTATAAAGATATTGATATTGTTTGATTTTTGTAACTGATAAGCCTACTTTAACTATAAAAAGACAGGCTTGTTAGTGTCTTTCACTGTATCAATGAAATCATTGTTCACTTAATTTCCATAAACGTTTTCCCTATTTCGCTATTGCTGCAGTTTCCTTTTGTTACATGACAACATTTGTGGTATCAAAGCTACAGAATGGCTACAATTTCGGTGGCAAGTTTTACACAAAATCTGCTTATATTTATAGGTTTAAACTACCAGTTTTGGTGCATTAGGATGAAGACAATTCTATCTATCATGATTTATGGGACTTACTGGAGAATGGATTTGAAGCTCCTGAAGAAGATGAAGGCATAAGGTTGACGGCAACATAACGAAATGAGTTAAAGGAACAACGGAAGAAAGATGCCAAAGCTCTTTCCTTCATCTAACAATCCATGGATGAAAGTATATTTTCTAATTTTATGAATACAAAAACAATAAAGGAGGCTTGGGATGCACTTCAAAGAGTGGACTAAGGAGAAAACAAGTCCAAATAAATGAAGTTGCAAGGTTTTCGTCTAAAGTTCGAGAACTTAAGCAAGAAGCTTGTGAATTGATGCAAGAATTCTTTTCAGGTGCATCTTTAATCTCAATCAAATAAGATCCCTTACAGACGATTTAACACAACAAAAGGTCATGGAAAGAATGCTTTGGAGTTTGCCTATAAAGTATGATCATGTTGTCACAGCTATTAAAGAGTCAAAGGATTTCTTTAATTATACCTTTCATGAATTAATGGGTTCACTTGAAGCACATGAGCAAAGATTGAATAGGCCAATAGAAACTCCAACACAACAAGCATTCAAATTGGAGACTAATAAACAAAAAATGCAAGATGATGGAGCAGCTGGTCTTTCTAATCATGGCCGAAGAAGATCAACATATGGTAGAGGGTGTGGTCGTGAACGAAACCATGGTCGACGTCTAGGATGACATCACAACAATAACCAACAACAGAAGACTAATCATGGAGGTACTTTTCTACTCATATTATGGAAGGACTAACCATAAAGATAAGGATTGTTGGTACAAAGATGATTCAGGTGTAGGAAAAGCTACTTAGTGCCATTATTGTAAGAAATATGGCCATGTTGAGAAGAATTGTTACAAAAAGACTAATGATCAAGCAAACTTCTGTGAAGAAAAGAATGGAGAGGAGAATTTATTTCTTAGTTCTTTTGGTACTCCTACTAATACCATGCAGGATGTTTGGTATCTTGACAACGGATGTAGCAATCACATGACTAGTAATAAGGATTTTTTTATTGATTTTAATGAATCCATAAAAACACAAGTTAGGATGGGTGACAACAACTATATTCAGGTATGTGGTATGGGGATTGTTGTTGTAATTTCAAATTCTGAGAGGAAACTTTTTCATAATGTTATATATGCTACTGGTTTGGCTCAAAACTTAGTTTGGGTTAATTAATAAGAAGAGGGTATTATGTGGTATTTGAAAATGACGAATGCAAAATTTTTGATAAAAGAAGCATGAATTTGGTGTACTCAGTTAAAATTACTTAAAACAAGATGTTTTCAATTTGTTTATCAAGATTAAGTGTCAATGCCTTCTTTATATCATCTGATGATTAGTAGCTTGGATTTGTTGCATAAAAAGAAGAGGGTTTCTGGTTATCCTATTTTGAAAGGTGATAGGAAGTTATGTGAAGCGTGTGTTTATGGAAAACATCATCGAGATACATTTCGTACGGGTAAAGCAAAGAGGGCTACGAAACTATTGATGTTAGTTTATGCTGACGTATGCGGGCCTATGTAGATTTCTTCTTTAAATGGAAGTAAGTATTTCTTGAACTTTGTAGATGATTTTTCAAGGCTAACATGGGTGTATTTCGTAAAGGAGAAATTTGAATTTTTTTGAAAACTTTAACAATTTTAAAGCTATAATTGAAAAAGAGAGTGGATATTATCTTATGACATTTTAAACTAATCGCGGTGGCAAATTTTTATCCACTAAATTCAAAAATTTCTAAAACTTTCATAGTATTCGACAACAAAAAATAGCTAGCTATACACCATAATAAAATAGGGTGGCGGAGCGTAAGAATAGAATTACTGTTGAAGCAGCAAGGAGTATATTGAATGAGAAAAGACTACCCAAAATTTTTTTGGGTTGAAGCTATAACTTCTGTAGTATACTTGAGCAATAGATCACCAACCTGAGCAGCTCAAGGTATGATGTCATATGAATCCTAGTATAGTACAAGACCAAATGTAAGTCATTTATGAACATTTGGTTGCATTGATTATGCTTTTATACCAGCTAAATTAAGAACGAAACTTGACAAAAAAAGTGTTAAATGCATATTTCTTAGGTATAGTGATGAAACCAAAGGTTATAGGTTGTTTGATCCTGTAACTAACAAGCTCAATGTTAGCCGTGATGTTATTTTTAATGAAAGTAAAGCTTGGAAATAGGAGCCTGAAGAAGAAAATGCAGCCTATGATGAAGATTTTGAGTTACAAAAAACTAAAAGTCTTGCTAAAATTTTATGCTTCAAGAGAGGAAGCTTATGTTGCAATGGAGCCTACATATTTTGAAGATGCAGCTAGAAGGAGAGAATGGTGCAAGCCATGAGAGAAGAAATTGCAGCTATTGAGAAGAAAATGACATGGAGTTTGGTGGATTTGCCAAAAGGGAAGGAAACAATTGGTCTTAAATGGATTTATATATCCAAATTCAACTCTGAAAGATCCTTGCAACGAAACAAAGCCCCGATTAGTAGCTAAAGGATACTCTCAAGTACCAGGTAATGATTTTACCAAAACTTTTGCGCCAGTTGTTCGTTTTGATACTATGAGAATAGTTTTGGCCTGAGCTGCTCACAATGGATGGAAGATTCATCAGTTAGACATCAAGTCTGCATTCCTTAATGGTGATCTTTTGGAAGTTATATATCTAGAACAACCACAAGGTTTTACTATCAAAGGAGCTAAACAGAAAGTGTACAACCTACATAAAGCCTTATATGGTCTGAAGCAAGTGCCAAGGGCATGGTACAACAAGATTGACTCTTATTTTTCACAACATAATTTTGAAAAAAGTGCAAGTGAGTTAACTCTGTATGTGAAGAAACATAATGCTGATTTTCTGATTGTATGTTGATGATATAATCTATATTAGGAACTCAGCTTATATGATGCAGTAATTTAAAGAATCAATGATGCAGTCTTTTGAAATGTCTGACTTAGGGTTATTGCATTATTTTCTAAATATTAAAGTGCTATAGGATTCAAATGGTATATTTATCTTTCAAAAGAAGTATGCAGGTGACTTGTTGAAAAGAGTTGGCATGGAAAATTGCAAGGCTACAAAAACACCATTGAATGTGAATGAGAAGCTACGCCTTGATGATGTTGCTAAAAGGGTGAGTGAAAAACATTTTAGAAATAACACCCCACTCCCGCTGGACCCGAACCCGATATCGATAGTGATATCCGAATCTGTGCCCCGCGAGGGTGGCGTGT
>JANZXR010000041.1:8875-19518 GCA_027575705.1 Erythroxylum echinodendron | reverse complement strand
TGAAGTGATGAGTTTGTGGTGGCTCCTGGAATTGACAGACGAACAACAACGAAAATAATAATAAATAAATAAATAAAACAAAAGGGAAATTATCTTCACATAGTGGTGGCTTGGTTTCTTTGGAAAAAAGATCGTCGTCAGCTAGATTTGTGTTTCGTCAGCTGGAACCAGTTGCTCAGAAAAGTTGCCGTCAAGGCGTTAGCAGCTCTGATACCATAAAGAGACTAGGTTTGAAGAGTGAAATGTAAATCGTGTACTTTACAAAAGGGTTATATGTGTTTAAATATACAACGAAATGAAAACTGATTAGATACAATATCTCAACAAATGTATCTACCTAAATACCGAATCAATTGATACTATTATATTCTAATAAGATTAATACCAATGGTGCCATCAAGGTGTCTTGTAGGCTTGCCTTAGCTGGAGAATTGATGATAGATGATTTTCGGAATTGGAATAAGGATTTCGCCTTTTGTATTGGTAGTTGCACTCCTATAGCTTTAGAGCTTTGGGGGAGCTCTTCAGGGGTTAGAGTTGACTTGGAATTCGGGAGCTAGAAGAGTGATTTTGGAATAGTACAAAAAAATTACAAATTATCGATAGAACATTATTGATAGAAAATTATGTATTAACTTAGTGACGGAAATTGAGTTTCCGTCGGTAATTTTGCGACGAAAAAGAAATTCACCAGTAAAGATAGAGGGAATTTATCCGCGAAATTTTGTCAACGGAATTTAGCGACGGAATAGTGAAGGTTGTCGTAAAAATAGGTGGCAATGGTTGACGGGAATAATAAGCGTTGGAGTTTAATCCGTTGGTGAAATTTAAAGTTAAACGACGTGGTCTGGGTCCTCGACTTCAACATTTTTAATCAAAAGAAAATGAAATCGTTTGGTGCTTTGAACTTAAACCTACAACCGAAGGCCCCCCTCACTCCCCTGCTTATTTTTTCTTTGTTTTCTTCCTTAATGCCTAGAGTAGTTCCATAAGACTTAAAATGGAAAATGAAATTCCTATAGGTAGTTCTTAGGGCTTGAAACTAAACTAAAGTGAAATGGAATCCCTAGAATGAATATTAGGGCTTTAAAATGGAGAAAATGTTGAAGTTTTATCATAGGGCTTGAAATAAAAATGAAACATTTAAAGGTGGATGCCGGGGCTTAAAAATAAAATATTTAGAATGACCTTTAAATTAATCATGTACCTAATAGTTAGTTAGATAACAATTTATATTAAAACAATTTCGTAAATGATTAATAAAAAGTTAAACTTCTAACATCATAGAATATATTTTAGTAATTTAAATATCTTTAATATTTTATTAAAATAAATCAATTGAAAGCACCTGAAGGCCTTATTAAAGACAATCATATGTGTTAGCAATGTGTCATAGTCCCTCTTAAGAAAAACTAAACTAATACACTTGAGGGCACTAATTTAAACCTCTCTTTGATATAAGTCTTGTTTAGTTGTAAAAACTAGCTTAAATTTGTGGCTAGCATTTAAATAGAAATTGAGAATAATGGATAAACTCTCATTTATGAATTTACCTTTTCCTAGCTACTTTTTATTCCTTAACCATCGAAAAGCCTCAACCACCTCCTTTTTTAACTATTCTTTTCTTCAATCCATGTTGAACTCTGTGCTACTCATTTTCAACATTCACTAGATATGTCTTGGGCAAAAATCTCCACTTTGGATTATATCACTAATAGGAACTAGGAAGTAGGAAACTTGGTTTAGTTGACACTTAGCTATTTTGTTTATTACATATGGAAAGAAAGAACTAACATGAATTCTAATAAACAAAACAAGAATTTGCAAGAACTCTTACATAAGATAGTTCAAAGGATAAGAGAAACTATGGATAAAAAAATGAGTTCTCAACTAAAGCCAAGCATCTAACTAAAATCTATATAACTACATCTTCATTCTTGATGACAATTAATTTTAAGAAATTGTGTGACTGTTAGACCCTGTTTCTAGAGTCTAACTCGTGCTCTAATACCGAACAATGTTAGACCCCATTTTCGGAGTCTAACTCGAGCTCTGATATCAAAACAATGTTAGGGTCCCGGGTCGAGGTACTTATTTCGAGGCTACTATACAAGAGGATCGGGTGAAAATCCTATGCCTAGAAGGCTGAAAGGTTCGCATCGAATGAAAATATAATAGCATCTACAGTGGTGGACTTCACCGCAATGAAACTAGGGAAATACTACTAAGGACCTTTCAGGGAAAGTTTGCTGTGGCCAACATCTGACTTCGCCGGGGAGAAGTTTCAAGTTCGAACAAACCTACATTTAAGGAAAAATGCACCGCGGCGAAAGTCTGACTCCACCACAACGAAGTTTCCAGATTTAAACGAGAGCAGCTTTCAGGAAAGGTTCGCCGCGGCCAACTTCTGAATTCTTCATGGCAAAACCCTCGAAACAGCAAGCTAGACCTCAAATATCCAACACTACTTAATACACATGCATACAATAGTCACAACCGTTTACAATTCAACAAGAAGATATAAATGAACATGTACAAAAGAAACTTCTTCAGTTCTTAATCTCATTATTGAATCAAACGAAGTTCATACATAGCTTTAGTTATATATCAACAATTACATCAATAACTTAATACAAAATACAAATGGATGCTTATGTTTGATATACTTATAAAGCTACCTAAAAATAGCCAAACTAACTTAGTACAAAAGAACTATCTAACTATCTTGGAGTTCCTGATGCCTTGTAAGGATTGCTAACTTTCTCGTTCTGCACCTGAGGAGAGAAAAGGGATAGGTTGAGCTACACAACTCAGTGGCTAATATGTTTATAGCCATCGACAATCAGTCACAATTCAAGCATATGTACATGTATAGCTATCAATTCAAGCATTCTTAATCTATTTTAGTAATTCAATCAATTTTCAATTTAGCTCAAAACTCATAACATATATAACATAGACTTTGGCCATTAAACATAGCATTCAAATGCATCATACTTGACAACTCAAAGATTCAATGCACAAACAAATGGATCGAGAGTTCCGTGGAATGAAACGGAGAAACCAAAGTTTCTACCGTGAACAAAAAGAGTCCGATTTCTCAGAATTTCGTGGCTTCAAGTGGGTAGCCGGGAAAGGCTATAGGTCAACGTGCACGTGACTAACGAAACGGGTTCCTCTCTTGCCCAATCACAAATAAATTTTATGTTCAAAACAATCAATCATAATCCATAATCTCATGCTTCTTTTACTTCTTTCTTCTTTCTTTTTATACAAATGTTATAATCCTTTTCAAAGCATAACATAATCATAATTCATTTTGCATTTTCAAACATTGACAAAGATTTCAATTTCAAGCAATTCAAATGCAAGCAAATAAACATACACACACACATACACAGGTAAGAATTTGCCCAATCACACAATAGCTATGAATATATTACCCACCTAATTGCTTGAAAATCCAAGCTCAAGATTGTCTTTCCTCCTGCTCTTGGATAGGGTTTCCTATAAAAACACAAATTTTCATTCAATCCAATATACAAAGAGAAATTCAGAAAGCTTTAAAAATCAAAATAATAAAATCTAGCCTAGACTTAACTTACCCATAGCTTATCTAGGTTAGAAAATAAAACCTAGTTTAGAAATCCATGAAAATCACATGGGTTCTCTTCTTCTCTTCTTTCTTCAAACACCAACCCATTTCTCAACTTCTTTCTTTTTTTTCTACCCAAACAAGAAGAAATGATGAAGAAGATTACCTTAGCTTAGCCAAATCCTCTTTCTTCTTCTTCTTTCCACGTTTTCTTTCTTCTTCCCTAGCTTCCACGTTTTTTCATCTTCTTCTCTCTTCTTTCATGATTTTCTTCTTCTTTCTATTTAGCCAAGACCATATTCTGTCTTGGTCTCCCCATTTTGCCCTTCATTTAACTTGTCCTTCCTATTTTACCCTTCTTTTGTCCCTTATGTCTAATACACTAACTTAATCCCAACATCTCTAATTAATAACCCTAATTTCTATTCATGCTTGTTAAATTAATGACTAAATTCTAAGAAAATAAATAAAATAAATCAATGAATACATAAATAAATAAATAAAAATAAAAGAAAAATTTTGGGGTCCAATAGTGACTCTAGAACTTTTATTTACTTTTGGTTTTTCTCTTAAAGAACTTGTTATGATATTATTACTCTTTTGAATAACTAGAATATCTAATTCTCTATAGGACTTGGTTAAATTAGACATGGTTCTTATTTTTGCTTGTTCATACATTCTTATCTTTTTTACTTGCAATATATTATTAATATCACTCACCAAAAAAGTTAACGATGGGAACAAATGTCATACATTAAGGACTTTACTGAAAGAAGGAAGTTAAAATAATTCAATAAAAAACTTTAAATATCACTTAAAAAGTTTTGATTCAAATACAAATAAATTTAATTTTGTAAAAGTTATTAATGGTATCTTCTTTTTTCAATTAGCTTAAGAAATTCTACTACATTCTTTTTATGGTTAATATGTAATTTAAGTTCTCTATATATCATCAGAGAATCATAGTTCTTATATTTGCTTAATAGAAACATAAATAGGTCAAAGTAAGCAATCCAACTCTAAGCCAAAAAAAAAAAAAAGAATGCTTATCAAGGACTTGTTACAACTTATATCCTGGAAATTTTTCGTTTTGGCTACTTGTGCTACTTTATGCATATCTATGCCTATGCTCAATTCAAAACTTATTAAAAACTAGCTAATTATTTGTTGTCTTTCTTGTAGATCGCCTTCTATGTTGAAAAGCATTGATAATTGGTCCTATTAGATTAAAAAAATCAATTATAGGTACTCACACAAACTTGTTCCTTGGAGTTCTCTTTGTGTGATAGTAAAGCCTAATAAATGATTAGCATATGATATACTCTTTTCATGAAAATATGACCTATAGTGATTTAGAGAACATGTGATGCTTTTTTGTTTCTTATAAGGATTGATGTTAAATGGGAGCAAGTATCATGCCTTGATGCTTATAAAGAGACCTATAATAATTGTGAGTTTGTTTCATACCATTTTAATGAGAAAAAGGCTTACATGAATGAGAAAGAGGTTGTAATAATGGTTTTCCATAATAATGGTTTTGCATAATAATAATGCTTTTTGCATAATAATGGTTATGATCTTGCAAAAAATTTATATGTTGTCTTTGTCCATATGAGATATTACGAAAAATGGTTATGATGAAATTATTAAGAAAAATGGTTATGATGAAATTAAGGCTAATTATTCTTTTTCAAGCAGAGATCGAGGCTTCAAATACTTAAGCAATATTATAAGTTGTAGGATATGAAAACATTAATAGGTAATTATTTACTATCTTTCTTGTAGTCCGTGTTCTGTGTTAAAAAGTGTCAATAATTGTCTAACCTCATCCATCTTCTTTGTAGTTTGTGATTGTCCATCTATTAAGGTAAGTCATTGAACTAAACAATATCTATAATTTGATCAATTTTTTTCTTTACAATTTTACCTCTAACAATTATTAATGAGTTTATGTTTAGGAATCTATCAAAATTGAAACACAAAGACTTGGAATTCAATGTGATTAAATCAAACTTAGTATTAACATAAGAAATTCATATAATTGACATGGCAATTTTTTGTATAATAAACTCTTAGGATGGTGTATAGGCTGGAAACCTATAACGCAGCTCCCATGACGCTTATCAATGAAAAATCCCACGAGCTTAGGAGTCATAGTGAGAACTTTCTTTCTCGATTTACAGGTATAAACAATGCCACGTACCATAGTGCTTGTTTAAAATCAAACTTTGGAAATGAACTTGTAGGTGATTAATTGAAACATAAAGACTTGAACTTCAATGAGATTAATTCAAACTTAGTATTAACATAAGAAATTCACGTAATTGACATGACAATTCTTTGCATGATAAACTCATAGGATAGTATATCGATTGGAAACCTGTGATGTAGCTCCCATGAGACTTATTGGTGAAAAATCTCATGAGCCTAGTAGTCATAGCGAGAACTTACTTTCTCGATTCACAGGTGTAAACAATGTCACGTACCATAGTGCTTGTTTAAAATCAAACTTTGGAAATTAACTTGTAGGTAATTAATTGAAATATAAAGACTTGAACTTTAATGTGATGAATTTAAACTTAGTATTAACATAAGAAATTCATGTAATTGACATGACAATTCTTTATATAATAAACTTCGAGGATGGTATATAGGTTAGAAACTAGTGATGTAGCTCCTATGAGGCTTATCTTTCCTCAAAATTTTTTCTATAAAGTAGTAAGGTTCTTATGACTTAGAATATGGTGATTGTCTAATCACTTAGGTTGAATTGGTTGTAATTGAGTTTTTTAATTTTGAAATCATATGGTTGGATAGGTTGGTTTCAACTTGGAGGGGAAATGGTTAGAGACCTGTAAAATAGGAAATTAAGGATCTAATGATCTGTAAAATAAATATTAAATGCTCTGTAAGATTAATATAGATTATACCATAATGATTATTATATCTAACTATGAAATCACTTTTTTAAATAACATTTTTGTGGAAATGAGAAATGTTGATAGATCTTGGATGTATAGATGATTAACACCTAATGTTTCATTAACCTGAGTTTATTAAGAGAGTTGAAGCTTTTATTCATTACGCATTTTCACAACCTGCATATATGGATGGTCCAAAGATCAGATATCCATGTAAAAAGTGAAAACATATTAATTATCTTTTTACTGATGAAGTGAATCTCCATTTGTTAAGAAAAAGGTTTGTTCTAAATTATTTTGAGTGGACACGACATGGGAAGCCATTAATTTGTAGCACCTCAAGGGGTAATGAAGTAAACTTGTTAATAAATATGGATGGGTTTGAAAGAGGGACAAGATTTATAACAAATAATATGGGTGCAACTGAAAATCCTTACACCCAATATTCATCATGGCTAATCATAATTATGCATGATAATTTGCCTCCATGGATATATATGAATGAGACGTATATGTTCTTAACGGTGATTGTGCCAGGGCCTACGAATTCAAAGCATAAAATTGATGTATTCTTACAACCATTGGTATTTGAATTGCATCATCTTTGGGAATTTGGTATGGAGACGTATGATTTGCCTCTTAAACAAAAATTTTTATTGAGAGCAGCTTTGATGTGGACTATTAGTGATTTCCGTGCATATGTTATGTTGTTTGGATAGAGCACTATAGGAAAATTGGCTTGTCCTTACTATTACAGTGATTCTAATGCGTTTTATCTTCTTAACGGGGCCAAAACATCTTGGTTTGACAACCACAAGAAATTTCTTCCTCTAGATTATCTATTTAAATGCAATAAACGAAAGTTCATTAAGAATAGGATGGTACAAACACCTTCTTCCCCTCACAAAGTTGGTGAAGAGATATCACAGGAGATTGATGAATTAGGGTTGTTGGAAGTTACAGAATTTGAAGTTGATGAAGTTAATACAAGCATTAGTAAAAACTTTGGTTGGAGAAAACGAATCATCTTTTGGGATTTGCCTTATTAGAAAACTAATTTGATACATCATAATCTAGATGTGATGCATATTGAAAAAAATATTTTTGATAATTTGTTCAATATCATAATGAACATTGAAGGAAGGACAAAAGCCAATGTAAAATCATGAGCTGATTTGAAACTTTTTTTTAGTAGTAGTGAGTTATATAAAGATCTTTACACCAGTAAATATCTAAAAACATTTTACACTTTTTGGACAAAAAACAAAAGGAAATTTTGTGTGAATGGCTGAAAATTCTAAAGTTTCCTGATGGTTATGTTTCAATCTTAGCAAGGTGTGTGGACATAAAGAAGTAAAAATTATTTGGGATGAAAAGTTATGATTGTCATGTGTTTATTCAAAGGCTAATTTCAATTGCATTTTAGGAGTTGTTACCAAATAAAGTTTGGGAAACTATAACAAAATTAAGTTTGTTTTCAAAAGCTTAGCTTCATCTGAAATAAAGTTAGCAGAAATGGAAAAACTAGAAAGTTAAAATCCATTTATCTTGTGCAAATTGGAAGGGATTTTTCTTCTAAGCTTCATTGACTATATAAAGCATCTACCTGTATATTTAGCACACGAGGATAAACTTACTGGTCTAGTTTAATATCGATGGATGTACCCATTTTAAAGGTAATTATAATTAATATTTAAATAGAAAATATAGCATGCTTTATTCACATAATTGTAATAACCCTATTTGTAATGTAGGTTTTTGCATCACTTGAAAAAAATGTAAAAAACAAGGCTAGAGTTAAAGATTTGATATGTAATGCTTGTTTAGTAGAGGAAGCAAGTACATTTTGTTCAAATTATTTTAAGCCACGTGTGCATACAAGAGAATGAAAAGTTTCTTGTAATGATGATGAGGATGAAACAGGTGATATGGATGGTAACTTATCCATTTTCACATATCCAGGACGAACATATGGATGTTCAACAAGAAGAATGTTAACAGAAGAAGAAATATAGGCTACCTATGATTACATTTTATTGAAATATCTAGATGTTCAACCTTTTATGCAGTAAATTTAGTTGATTTTGAAATTGATTATTTGAGTTTCCGAAGTTATTGTTGTTCACAACTAAATTACATAATAATGTTTTTAGATTATATGAGGAATGGTTATGAGAGCTAATGCCCGAAACAATACAAGATGATATTAATAAAGAAGTTGGAAGACACTTTCCTCAATGGTTCAAGAAATATGTAAATAATCACATAATTGTAATAATTAAAATGGTTGAATTATCATATTAAAATGTTTAAATAGCATCATACAATTCAATATGATTTTTTTTAATATAGGCCTCAGAAAATCTAATAGAGAATAAGTTCATATGTGATTTTGTGAAAGGACCTTTGGGAACTGTTAAATTGTATCTGGTGAACTTTGTTAATGGATACAAATTTTATACAGAATATTATAGTCATAACATGGTAACAGTAAATAGTGGGGTTTACATATAGGGAGAATTGATGGATTACTATGGTTCAATTATTGAGATAATTAAAATTGAGTACCTTACATTGCCAATAAAAAAGAGTGTGATATTTAAATGTGTCTGGTTTGATCCAACTCCTAATGTTAGAACAAAAGTGCACATTCAATATATTATAGTTGAAATCAACCAGTGAAGAAGAATTAGACAATTTAGACCTTTCGTGTTAGCGATGCAAGTGATCCAGGTGTGTTATTTTCCTTTTCCTAACTTATTATAAGATAAGTCAGATTGGTTGGCCGTTTGCAAAGTAAAATCTCGAGGTGCTTTTGAATTACATGGAAAAGGAGAAAATAGAGAATTAAAAGTGAAGCATTTCAAAAAGATGTTCATGAAATAAATGCATATGTAACATATGATGAGAATGAACCTTTGAATTATCTAAATAATGAATATATTGAAATTTCATCTGGAGAGGATGAGGAGGGTGAGAAATCTGAAAAGAAGCCTGAGTTAGATTCTAATTCTTCAGAAAAAGAAGATGTTGATGATTTTGATTTACAATTACGTGACGATAGTGATTGATTTGTGTTTGTAATAGAATATTATATGAATAAACCTATTATTGCATCAATAATATAATGTTTTTTGTGTTTAATTTATATTGTTATATTATTAGAATATTCAATAAAATGTGAACAGGTTAAAAATATGTCACAAAAGAAAAAATAGTATATGATGTTGCTAAGGTTCAGGTTATCATGATTTCCAAGTGAAGCATCACATTCTGCAGATGCTATATAATCAGGTGATGTATGTCCAGCTACTGCACATCCAGATGAGGCATCACCTTCCCAACTTACAGTCCTTATGCAGTCACCTTCTGTACTTGCTGATATACCTCCAATAGCCCTACTACACCATCCACTAGCCTTACACCATCTACCAACCCTATACCGACAGAGATATCAGTGGTAAACATTGCAGATGAAGGAGGCAGCGTCTAGCCTAGAGCAAAGAGAGTTGATGAAAGAACTTACATCACAATAGTCAACAATTTGTGAGTGAAGTTCTAAAAATTTTGTAGTTAATGCATGATACCACCATAGGTTTATACTTATATGTTAGTGATCTAAAAATGCTTATATATTAGGTTGGTTCCATCTGAAACGTGCTCCAGATATCTCATCCAAGTTCAAGGAGAAGATAGATCTTAAGGGTTATATACGGAAGAATATCTCTAAGGCCACAAAAGATTTTTATTATCAGGAGTTTGAGGTACAAAAAATATATTCTTTAATATTTTTATTTTATCTAATTTTATAAATTAATTAGGTTAATATTGTAGTTCATAAGCACTTACAGTATATTTTTCTTTCTTTCAGAAAGAATTTCTTTGAGATTCAAAATTTGTTGCTGTAATTTATAATGTATGAGAGAGGTGAGCTCGGTATGTTATAGAGATTTTCTTGGTTTAATACACAAGAATGGTGTACGACCTCTTTACATATATGAAGAAATATTGTAACACCCCATTTCCGCTGGACCCAAACCCAATACCGACGGTGATATCCGAATCCGTGCCCCTCGAGGGTGGCGTGTCACATCACTTAACATTTAAAAACTCGGTATAATTTTTTT
>JANZXR010000040.1:0-16198 GCA_027575705.1 Erythroxylum echinodendron | reverse complement strand
TATGGAATGGAAGGAAGCCTAATATATCTTACTTTCATCTATTTGGTTACAAGTGTACTATATTGAATACAAAAGAAGCTTTGGATAAATTTGATTCTAAGGCCTATTCAGGAATTTTTCTAGGATATTCGTTATCTTCTAAGGCTTATAGGGATTATAATATTGCTTATTCATGTGAAGTTTGATGATGGTTGTCAACCAGATAGAAGTAATGATACTGATAATGAAACCCTATCATTACCCTTGGTTGATAATGAAGATATGTCACTGTCAGATGTTCCTCTAGATAAAGTAGAAGATGTTCCTGAAAATTTTAGTCTAACAAAGGACTGGAAATATAAATCTTCTCACCTAGAAAATCTGATTATAGGAGAAACTTCAGACAGTGTGAGAACTAGGTCTAAATTCAGAAGAAAAGCAAATGCAGCTTTTATTTCTGAAATAGAGCCTAAAAAAATTGATGAAGCTCTTCAGGATGAATCTTGGATTTTATCCATGCAAGAAGAGCTGAACCAATTTACTAGGTGTAAAGTTTGGTCTTTAGTTCCCAGACCCTCCAAAAAGTCTATTATAGGAACCAGATGGGTTTTTAAGAAGAAACTAGACGATTCAGGTAGAGTAAGTCGAAACAAAGCTAGAATAGTAGCTCAAGGCCATAATTAACAAGAAGGAATAGACTATAGTGAAACTTATACTCTTGTAGCTAGATTAGAAGCTATTAGGATTTTGCTTGCATATGTTGTGTGTCATGATATAAAACTATTTCAAATGGATGTGAAAAGTGCCTTTTTGAAGGTTTTATAGACGAAGAGGTTTATGTAAAGCAACCTCCTAATTTTGAAGATTCTAAGAAACCAGATTATGTCTATAGGCTTCATAAAGCTTTATATAGATTG
Source organism: Erythroxylum echinodendron (assembly GCA_027575705.1). Lineage (NCBI taxonomy): Eukaryota > Viridiplantae > Streptophyta > Magnoliopsida > Malpighiales > Erythroxylaceae > Erythroxylum > Erythroxylum echinodendron. The sequence continues at coordinate 15,302 of JANZXR010000040.1, read as the reverse complement.
AAACAAGCACCTCGAGCTTGGTATGATTGTCTAAGTTCCTTTTTGACTGAAAATGGTTTTAGTAGAGGACACGTAGATAAGATTTTATTTAGAAAATGTATTGAGAATGATTTCATCATAGTACAATTATATGTTGATGATATTATCTTTGGTGCAACGTCTAAAAAGCTATATTCCAGTTGAAAAATTGATGAAAAGTGAATTTGAAATGAGCATGATGGGTGAATTAAAATTCTTTCTTGGTTTACAAGTTAAGCAAACCGAAGAAAAGATTTTTATTCATCAACAGAAGTATATCAAAGAACTGTTGGTTAAATATGGAATGAAAAAAGTGAAACCTGTGTCAACTCCTATGCATCCTTCAAACCTTTTATCTAAGGATGAAGCAGGTAAGAAGGTTGATCAAACCCTTTTTAGAGGAATTATTGGTTCTTTACTTTATCTTACAGCAAGCAGACCTGATATTCTGTTTAGTGTCTGTTTGTGTGCTAGATTTCAAACAGATCCTAGAGAATCTCACTATATTTTTGTTAAAAGAATTTTGAGATATCTATTAGGTTCTACTGATTTTTGCTTAATGTATAAGAAAGGTAAAGATTTCAGGTTAATTGGCTACTGTGATGCTGATTATGCTGGAGACAGGATTGATAGGAAGAGTACAAGTGGAGGTTGTCACTTTCTTAGCCATAATCTAGTTTCTTGGTCTAGTAAAAGGCAAAGTTCAATTGCTCTATCTACTGCAGAATTTGAATATATGTCAGCTGCAAGCTGTTACTCACAGATGTTATGGATCAAGTATCAGTTATAAGATTATTCAATACAAGAAGAAAAAATTCCAATTTTCTATGACAACACATGTGCTATCAACCTATCAAAGAATCCAATACAACACTTAAGGGTAAAGCATATCGAAGTTAGGCATCATTTCTTACGAGACTATGTACAGAGGGGAATCGTTAGTCTACAGTTTGTTGAGACAAATCATCAATGGGCAGATATCTTCACTAAGCCTTTGAATGAAGAAAGATTCAAAGAAATCAGACGAAACTTGAATATGGTAGTGTTGAGTGACCAATCGTCTGACACGTCATAACCCAGATGATTTTCATAGAAGGAAGATAAAAAGTCATAAGTTTTCAAGAACACAGTAACTGTAAGTTACAAACGGTAATTTTTAATAAGGAAGTAAGGGGAAATCCTCTCATAATTTTCAAAACATCACTTAACCTAGAATATTCTTGAAATAATCTGAAATCGACTTTTGCAGAGCTCTCAACAAAACGTTTCATTACTCTGTTCTTGATATCAAGTTCTTTTGGTTTACATTCTCATCTTTAGATACTCACCTCATTACTTTGAGAAGTTTCTATAGTATACAGATCACAATGGAGCAATCTATGATTTATGGAAGACATGTTGATTTCGACTCCTTAAAGAAGTGAACCAGAAATTGATGCAGTGGGATGGAAAAACTTCTTTCAGAGGTGTCTCATAACACAAGATGGATGACTGAAAGCAGTGTAGAGAAAGCATATATCAATCGACAACTCTATGGAAGTAGTGACCCAAAGGACAAGAAGGCGTCGAATCTTGTTCCGCAGGCTAGGGTTCCACATGCGGTACTTTTTCATTATATTCTACTAAGAACGGGTTCGAAGAACGTTGTGACAAAGATAGATGAACAATGTCTGTTCCATCTACTCAATCATCAGTCTATAAATCTTCCACACTTGATTTTAAAGTATATGATGAATACGAAGAGAGATTCTAATTATGCCTTACCATATGGTATGTTGCTAACAAAAGAATCTTTAGAGATTCTAGAATTCTTCTTGACAGAGGAAACAGAATGAAGATGAATATAAAAAGCGTCATTAATGCGTTAACTATCTATAGAATGGGTTTAAAGTCTTAAGAAAAGGAAGATACAGCTTCTATGGAAAAAGCAAGGACAGAGGGGGAGCGTATTGTCAGATGCAGCTTGAGTGAAAATGTTACACCCACAAGGAAGAAGAAACATCAATCCACAGAAAGAATGTCTATAGAAGAAAAGAGGAATAAATCATTAGAGGTATCAATTAAAGCTAAGACGATTTCACAAAGAGAAGAAAGCCAAGTGAAACTATCTAAAAAAACAAGTGTCATTGAAAAGAAAGGGGGAGACACTTGATTTCGAGAAATTTAAAAAATCAAGAAGATCATCAAGGTTATTAACTTTTGCGTTAATAAGAATAGAAGAGAGGGAAAGGATTGACTCTTGGTGAAGATTCTGAAAAGATAGAGAAAGCACCACAGGCTACTAGATCTTTGGTCTCAATTTTGCGAGAACAGCCATAAAGTCAACTAAAGAAACAGAAATTAAAAGGAAGTTGGTGTTTGAAAGGAAGAAACCTCAACCACAACCTCCTTCTAGACTAGTACAAGAAAGTAAGAAGCCAAAGACCAGTCAGAAAAAGATTACTTCAACTGGTGTTCAATAAAAGGAAAATTCAGTTGAACACAGATTAGTATCTCATAGTCCTTCTCAACCTATCAGAAAAGAGGATTTGAAAATAAAGGTGATTGAAGAAATGGTACTTGTTAGAAACAGAAACTCGATTATTATAAGAGAACCTATGAAAAGGTTAGTCAAGGTACAAGTTGAACCAATACTGATCAATAATCAATCAATACATCTTCTAATCTGAAGAAAGAAGATTATATGGAATTCTGAGAGATGAAAAGTCAGAACCATATCCATTGAAGATGACTAAGGATCGATATACTATTTACCCAGTCACAAGTAGAACATTAATCAAGGTTGTACCAGATATACAACCGAGAACTTCAAACATTGTATGCAATGAAGACAAAGGAAAACAGAAGATGTACCCTGAAGGAAATACAGCTGATCTTACAGAAGATCAGATACATGAAGATGTGAGAAACATAGATGAGGCATGTAATGCAGATTAATCAAGAGGAATCTATGTTTCACATCACATTTCAAAACCATTAGGAAGTCATTGTGGACGTTTCACGATAGATGCAACTTTTCAAGTAGTTGGAAGAGTGACAAAAGGACAGTATAGAACTATCAAGGTTGAAGGTATTAGTTTCAACTTTGAAACTCTTATGCATCTAATCATACACTTTAGAACTTTTGAGTGTTATATCTTCAATTAAAGATGTCCTTCACCTTCTTGGAAAACCAAGTCCAAAACTACCTAGACCTGATGACCTTGATCTCCCTAAAGGAAAACTATCTTTCAAACCTTCTGTTATCAAAATCATTGAATTAGAAGTCTTACCTTCAGAAATACTTGTTGCAACAAACTTCTATCCATCAAGTACACCTCAATAAGTTCCTACTATTGGTATGGAAGAAGTTATTCACTTCTAGCAGTGGAGTCAGGAAGCCTTAGTTAAGGAGATTGAAGAAATTCATACTAATGTTGTTGATCTGAGTGACTCAGTGGGTGATCTACACGAGGAAGTAGCCTATCTATGAGTTTCAATTAGAGAAGACCTAAAGTTGATCTGAACTGATATGCAATGAATGTTTTCTGAAATCATGAAGCATCTCCGATAAAGTTTTTGATTAATAACAAATAGGGGGAAAAGAGCAGAAGAAAGAAGAGAAGAGCAGAAGTAGAAAGAAGATAGCATATGGGGAGAACAGGGACAAGAAAACAAGACAGTAACTCTACTACATTTTCTTCATATGTGTATTTTATATATGCATGTGTATATTGTTTGTTGTCTTCTTATTCATTATCTGAATAATATACGTTCATTCACTTTTATCTTTCTAAAATTATGATTATTTGCTAACATCAAAAGGGGAGATATTGTTTATTCAAGAGGACTTCACGATTATTAATTTTGGTGACAATCAAATAATAATAATATTATAAATAAATGAACTATTTTGATAAGTGTGTTAAGTGTGCATAAAAATACAGAAGAAGTGAAAAACACAGAAGAAGCGGAAAACACAGAAGAAGTAAAAACATAGAAGAATTGGAAAACACAGAAGAAGCGGAAAATACAAAAGAAGTGAAAAACACAGAAGAAGGGGAAAACATAGAAGAAGACAAAAACATAGAAGAAGTGGAAAACACAGAAGAAGTGAAAAACACAAAAGAAGAAGAAAACACAGAAGAAGTGCAAAACACAGAAGAAGAAGAAAACACAAAGAAGTGCAAAACACAGAAGAAGCAGAAAACACAGAAGAAGTGAAAACAGAGAAGAAGCGCAAAACACAAAAGAAGCAGAAAACACAGAAGAAGTGAAAACACAGAAGAAGCGCAAAACACAAAAGAAGATGAAAACTCAGACGATACAAAGATGAAGATACGCTAGTACTTCGGACATTTAATTAGTTGGAGTTAGTTACAGAACTCAACTAAATAACGGGTTCTACAAGAATCAAGAAGCAGTTGGAGACTTAGGCTGTATATACTAGTCGTAGTCGAAGATTGAACAACCTTTAATCTTTTGAGCTTTTAAGTGTTTACTTACAAAGAAAAATTCTGTATTCGACAGTGCGATACTAAAGAGCAAACCCTACTGTAATAAAAAGCTCACAATATCTTTCTAGTGAGCGAAAGAAAAGACTAAGAGCCTGGATAGGCTAAGATAGTAGAAAGAATACTTTGTGTAAGAAACCTGAAGAGGCTCTGGAAGGGAAGAAAGAACACTTGTAAAAATTGTTGAACTATAGTGAATTCTCAAATGAACTCTAAGGACTAGATATAGCCTATGGTTTGGGGTGAACCAGTATAAAAATTGCAGCGTCTATCTTCTCACCTTTCACTTTATTCTATTTTGTTTTTAGACAAGTAATATAGAAGTTATTTGCGGTTTAACTAGGTAACTATTGTGGTATTCTTTTAACAGTTGGAAAAGTTCTTAACAAGATATATTAAAGTTTTTGTATTCACGAAAAGAATACACAATTTAACCCCCCTTCTTGTGTATCTAGTATATTGTACGTGAATTCTATATTAAGATGTGATTTACTTCTCGCATCACCCCAAAAGGTGATTGGTAAATTTGCTTGGACCATCATAGACCTAATCATTTCTAATAGCATCCTATTTTGTCTTTCATCCCATTTTATTATGGGTTTCTAGGAATTATTAATTTCCTTGTTATTCCTTTCTCATCATATAAAGCCTTGAATTTGTCTGACGAGTATTGTTGTCCACAATCAGTTCATAATGCTTTTATTTTCTTATCTAATTGATTCTCAACCAAATTCATATATTTTATGACACATTCGGGTACTTCTGATTTATGAGAAATCAAATAGACATGACCATACCAAGTATAGTCATCTATGTAGGTTATGAAATAAACTACCCTATGTCCAACCCTTACATTCATTAGACCACAGATGTCAAAATGAATAAATTGTAATGGATATAAAGTTCGTGTTTTCTTTCCAAATGGCTTTCTCGCCATTTTACCAGCTAAACAATTCTCACATGTATGTGGATCTACTTAACTTAGATTACCTAAAAGTCCTTTAGCTAATTGACTGATTCGATTTTGACCAATATGACATAGTGTAGCAAGCCATAAAGTTGCATCATTATTGGAATCACTAGATGTAAATAATGAATAACTAATATTATTATCCTTAAACATATCCAGTACTATAAAACCATCATATAAAAAAACATGCCCATAATAAATAGGTCCAAGATACAAATACATTCCACCGACATGGAAATTTATATTGAAACCAAGTCTGACCAATATAAGCATAGATAAAAGATTCCTATGAATCTGTGGAGCATATAATATTTTGTGTAGGATAAGGGGTCGCCCTATATGCATATCCAATTTACATGTACCAATTCCTTGTATAGCAACTATGTAATTGTCACCTACATAAAGCTATCGACTACCAGGTGGGAGTTTATGAAACTCAACGAAAGTATCTCGATCCTTTGCTACATAGCTGGTTACTCCTGAGTCTGCAATCCATAAAGATGTGATTCAGTTGGAAAAATATAATAAGAAACATTCACATAACAAATGTTTGTACTATAAAGCTGTACCTTCTTAGGCTCGGTACAATCTCAAGTAAAGTGGCCCTTATTACCATAATTATAGCACTTCACATGTTTAATGTTCTTCTTAAACGGACACTTTTCCTTTCCACATTGATTCCATTTTTTCTTCTTGGATTCCTGAGGAGAGTGGTTGAATTTCTTATACTTCTACCACTTGTGTCCACCATAACACTTGTGTTTCTTATTCATAGCTCTATATGAGCTAGAACTAATTGCATATACCTCAGAAGACATCTTTGAGGCTTTAAGACACTCTTCCTCTAAGATGAGATGCCTCGTAGCATCTTCCACTGTCTTGATGTTCTCATTATGAGTTAGGTGCATGTTCATATGCTCCCAACTCTGAGGCAGTGAACGAATCACAGCTTGTACTTGTTACTTATCAGAAAGCTCATGACCAACATCACATAACTCACTCACCATGTTAGATATTTGCCTCAAATGCTTTTGCATTGTATCATCTGGGTGCTTCTTATAAGTATCAAACTTAATTGTAAGTGCCCTCACTTTGGTCACTGAAGCACCTCCAAAATGAGCAGCTAATGTAGACCACATGTCCTTTGCAGTTTCGAATTTACAGAACTCTTGTATGATATCATTATCCATACTACTCATCAACGTGATGCAAGCTAAAGAGTTCTTCTTTTTCCACAATTCATATGCATCACGGTCCCTCCTATGTTGAGCCGTAGTGCCCTCCTCAAGAACTTCCATGGTTTGGTTTAATGGTTCAAGAGCCTCTTACTACTCCAACACATATTGGATTTTCATACTTCAGATTTCATAATTGTCAGCATTGAGTTTCTCACCCCTATTGAGTTCATCAATAATATTCTTTGACACAGTAGCCATTTTGAAATAGTAAGTTTCTATAATAAGAAAGAAATATATATACATGTTAATGTCATATTAATGGTCCATAGAGTAAATAATTCGATCACAATTGCTTATGAAATCAAAAGCCCACTAATGTGTTCAATCATCTTTCATACAACAATCGAATCCTAATTACCTTACTCTAAATGAATTCCTATATGATATACATGTAAACAGATTACATAAATATCAAGACTTTGTTATTAAAAAATAACATATTGCATTAAAAGTGCTACAACCTACAAACAATTTATAGGTAACGAACCCTCGCGGAAATAAGTTCACAAGTTCGTGTGACAGTTTGCGAAGCTCGATGTATAATAGCTCTTACTATTTCCATTGGAAGACCTATAGGATACAAAGTCCTAATCAACTTCCTTTTACTCATCTCTTTAATAAATGTCATCACTAACAAATTATAAGTCTTTTTGTTAGGCATATTATTCCAGAGCATTCGTAATAGTTCGCCTTAAGGTTGAGGTAATTTCGTAAGTAAAGTTACTTTACTTCAACATCTTTATAAGCTAGACAACCTCCAAAGTATAACTCTTGCATTATGTTATTAACTAAAATAATATGTTGTTTAACTAATTGTACATACATGTTGCTAATACATCTCTTCTGTGCCTCACATCGAATAAGCTTAGGCGTTCGCTTAATAATAGGCATAATCTTAAAAATGGGCCTAAGGGGTCATATTTGTATGCACCAATAGATAGGGTTTGACACAGAACATTCTATTGGACCGTATTTAACGAGAATATACTACAAGGGAATAACTCGAACATATTTTGTTAAACATACATGGCGTGGTAAGACACGCTTATTATATATAGAGTGCGTCAGTAGTGAAGCTAGGTATATACTAGAGAGGTATATAGTTATCGTGACCAAGAACTCGAACACCTGTGGCGGATATGTAAATATACACCATGCCTGGAACAACAGCAGGAAATATAGCTTCATATGTCCACACATCTCCATTGTACACCACATAACGATCCTTGACGGATAGAATGATATCATTAATATTTTCTTTAATCAAAGCCAACGGCATGAATCCATAGTATATCATCTCCATAACATGAATATTCTCATCTCCATAACATGAATATTCACATAATCTAGAGAATGACGTACGTTGCCATGAGTATCAATGACTATATGCATTCGAATATCACATTCCTTTAACAGACGTTGCTGACGCACCATTCGATGAGCAAACCGTCGTGATGACACACCACGTTCTCCATAATCCTCGGCCTTATCTGCATCCACCTTCATATCTTTCAATTTCTTAACAAACACTGTCTTCACATAATCACCACAATAAGGATTCTTAATAAGCTCTTGAATATCAAACAGCATCGCATCCCAGTACTCCATGTATATTGATCTCTTAAGAGTCAATAGGAGAGAGCAAGAGTAATGCACAGGCCACCAATGTATATGTATATAACCATAACACAAGGGTTGTGGTGAAGGAGTTAGTAGAACGAATAAGGTGCTAGTTGCATATGTAGTAGCGCAGAATGACACTGTAAGGGGCGTATGTGTGGAGCTATTACACACTTATGTACAGATTAAACATTTATCATAACACACTTGGAGTCTCTCTCTCATACCCTATTCTCTCTCTCTAATACAAAGGTGGTGAGATGGAGGATTGAAGTGAAGAAACCCCCTCGGAGATGCTCAACATTACCGATAATATATTCGATGAATATTATGAAGTTGCAAGAGATATTTCTAAGATACTCCATACTGAAACACAGATGTCTATCTATTATTCGCACAAGGTGAATTTCATATTAGATGCTCATCTCCGATGTCAATAACTGCAGCTGGTAGGCACTGAATTCGGTGCCTACCAAAGTGAAAGTCAAATATGGTAGGCATTTCGGTGCCTACCATGCTTGGCCATATCTTCATTAACAAAGAGATGGCATATAGGCAGAACAAAAGAAAGAGAGGCGTTAGGTGAGAGAGAGAGAAAAAAGAGACACAGAAAATATTCTGTGTGTTTTTATGGGTCTAGTTTTCTCTTTGTAATTCTCCAATTTTTTTAGTAGTAAAATTCTTCTATCATTGTCCATAGTTTTTACCTTGATTTAGGAGTTTTTCACGTAAAATCTATGTTTATTACTATTCTTTCAGTCTATTTAGCTACGAACTTGATCTAATCCGATCGATTTTCACAAGTGGTATCAGAGCGAGGTGAGAAAATTACGACGAATTTTTTGGCGTAATCCGTATAGAGTTCAGGTGAGCACAGTGAAAGTTGTTGAATAGTAACCTTAAAGGTGACAACTGTTCATGCATTTATTTCTTTATTAAATTGTGCAATTACTGTAATTCAAGTATATAGTACTATTCACATGTATGGTACTATTCATACATACGCATACAATACTATTCATATATACAGTACTGTTCACACATACAAGTACTATTCACGTAAAATAAAGGGAGCTAAATTCTGTTCATGACAGAAGCAATGGCAGCAAAATTTAAGATTGAAAAGTTCAATGGGAGTAATTTCTAATTTTGGAAATTGAAGATGAAGGCTATCTTTCAAAGAAGATAATTGTCTGGCGACCATTAGTGAACAACCAAATGGAATCACAGATGAAAAGTGGAATGAGATGAACGGGAATGCTATTCATATCTTCATCTGGCACCAACAAAAGGGGTGTTGTCAAGCATAGAGGAGAAGAAGACGGTAAAAGAAATTTGGGATCATCTCACAAAATTGTAAAAGGCCAAATCACTCCATAACAAAATTTTCCTAAAGAGAAAACTATACACTTTACGTATTGCGGAATCCACTTCGGTGATAGAGCACTTAAATTCTTTAAATACTATATTTTTCCAACTCACATCATTGGGACACACAATAGAGATAAGTGAACGTGTGGAACTTCTACTCAAAAGTCTTCCAGATTCGTGTGATCAACTGGCCATCAATTTAACAAACAACACAGACACAATAGTCTGACAATATTGTAGCTACTATTCTGGAAGAAGAGAGTCGACACAAAAGTAAGGAAGGCAGTCTAGCAAATTCACAACAAACGGAGGCCTTGACGATGATGAGAGGAAGATCAATAGAACGTGGCCCAAGTGGGCGTCATAGTCATGGTAAATCAAAATCCAGGAGTAAGAAGAATTTAAAGTGCTACAATTGTGGCAAGAAAGGGCACCTGAAGAAGGATTGTTAGAATCTGAATAAGAAGGATTTTATTCCTCAAGGAAATTCAGCAACTACTTCAGATGATGGAGGTATAATGTTCTGTGAAGCGGCAACAAATATTAGAGGTAAGAGAAGATTTGTTAATATATGGCTTCTCGATTCAGCAGCTACTTTTCATATGACCTCTTGAAGAGACTGGTTCCATCAATATGAATCTGTCTCTAGGGGATCTTGATATAGCTGTAATGATCAAGCTCTAAAGAACGTTGGTATTGGCACCATCAAGCTAAAGATGTAAGATGGGACAACTCAGGCTATTGAAAAAGTGCAACATGTGGAGGGCCTGAAGAAAATTTTATTGTCTGTAGGACAAATGGATAATCTCAGTTTCAGATTTGAGATTCAAAACAAGATCATGAAAGTGATTAAAGAAGCGCTGCTATTTATGGAAGCAAAGAAGATTGCTGCAAATTTGTACATGCTAAAGGAAGTAACTTTGCAAGAAGGAGAGGCATCTATTGCTGTGACTGGTCCAGATGATAAATTAGCGATGACATGACATAAAAAGCTTGGACATATGTCAGAACAAGGAATCAAGATGCTTGCAGAGAATAATCTACTTCTAAGTTTCACAAAGGTATCACGATCCTTCTATGAGCATTACATTGTGAGTAAGCAGCATCGATTGAAGTTCAACACATCAAAGTTCAGAAGCAAAGAAATTCTAGAATTAATTCATTCTGATGTATGGCAAGCACCAGTTATGTCCCCAGGAGAAAATTTCTTTATATCATTAAGTGTTTGCGGTCAGATAATGGAGGAGAATATACTAGTAAAGAATTTGATGAATTTTGCAAGTAAGAAGGCATTAAAAGGCAATTCACGACGGCATACATTCCTCAACAAAATGGAGTAGCAGAGTGGATGAATAGAACTCTGTTGGAAAGAACAAGAGTAATGTTAAGAATTGCAAGCTTAGATAAGAAATTCCGGGCAGAAGTAATCAATACTGCCTGTTATGTGGTGAATCAAGCTCCATCAACTACAATTAAGTTGAAGACGCTGATGGAGATGTGGACTGGTAAACCAGTGGACTAGTCCAACCTCTATATATTTGGAAGTCCTACCATGTGATGTTCAATGCCCAAGAAACTACCAAGTTGGATCCAAAATCTAAAAGATGTATTTTTTTAGGATATGCTGAAGGAGTAAAGAGGTATCGTCTGTAGGATCCCACTGCCCACAAGATTGTTATTAGCAGGGATGTTATCATCATGGAAGATAAGGATTAAGAGCAAGCAAAAAATGTTGGCACTATATAAGAGAATCCAAAGACTACAACAGTACAGATAGAAAGGGAATTTAATCAAAATGTTTCTTCCGAAGCTGCACCAAAGTACGAGAAGCAAAAACTTGTCGAATCTGATGTTTTAGATACTCGAAGAATAACTCACATAAAAAGAACACCGAGCTAGCACTCAGATTACATTATAGAGAGCAATATTGCATATTATCTTTTAAATGAAAACGGAGACTTCACGAAGCAATGAATAGTTTAGATGTATCTTAGTGGATAGCAGCAATGCAGGAAGAAATTGAAGCTCTGCATAAGAATAAGACATGGAAGCTGTTATCACAACCACAAGGAAGAAAGCCCATTGGCAATAAATGAGTTTACAAGATCAAGCGGAGTAGTGATGATCAAGTGGAGCGATATCGTACTAGATTGGTGGTAAAAGGATATGCTCAGAAAGAAGGTATTGATTTTAACGAAATATTTTCTCCTATGGTTCGACTCACTACAGTTCGAGTAATCCTGGAGATGTGTGCTACATTTGACATGCATCTTGAGCAATTAGATGTGAAAACTACATTTCTTCATGGAGATCTTTAAGAAGAAATTTATATGCTCCAGCCAGAAGGTTTTGAAGCGAAAAGGGAAAGAGAACTTGGTTTGTAGGCTGAACAAATCTCAGTATGGCTTAAAGCAGAGGCCGAGGTGTTGGTATAAGAGATTTGATTCCTTCATCATGAGCCTTAGATATAGTAGACTGAATGCAGGCCCTTATGCATATTTCAAGAAATTTGAGAAAGATGATTTTATAGTCTTGCTATTGTATGTGGATGACATGTTAATAGTAGGCCCCAACAATGAATGTATCAAAGAATTGAAGGCACAATTGTCTAAGGAATTTGAAATGAATGACTTGGGACTAACAAACAAGATTTTAGAGATGCAAATTCATCGAGACAGAAATAGGAAGATTTGGCTTTCTCAGAAGACTTATTTGAAGAAGATCTTGCGGCTATTTAACATACAAGACTGTAAGTCAATTTATACCCCTCTTCTTGTTAATTTCAAGTTATTCTCAAGTATAAGTCTTATCAATGAGTAAGAGAGGATGGAGATGTCTCAAGTATCGTATGCATCAACAGTGCGAAGCTTAATGTTCTCTATGATTTGTACAAGACCAGACATTGCACATGTAGTGGAACTAGTTAGTCGATATATTGAAAGTCCTGGTCGAGAGCATTGGAATACTATTAAGAGGATTCTTAAATATATCATGGGAACCTCAGATGTTGCATTATGTTATGGAGGATCATATTTTACTGTCAAAGGATATGTTGGTGCTTATTATACAGGTGATCTTGATAAAAGCAAATCCACTACAGGATATGTGTTTACACTAGCCAAAGAAGCTGTAAGATGGGTTTCAAAACTGCAGTCAGTTGTGGCTACGTCAACAATAGAAGCAAAATTTGTAGCGGCTATACAAGTCAGTAAAGAAGCAGTGTGGTTGAAGATGTTGTTGGAAGAACTAGGGTATAAACAATAAAATATTACTCTATTTTGTGATAACCAAAGTGTTTTACATCTTGTAAGGAATCTAGCATTTCATTCAAATACAAAATACATTCGAATTCAATACCACTTCTTTCGTGAGAAAGTGGAAGAAGGAATGGTGGATATTTAGAAAATTCATACCATGGATAACCTCGCAGATTTTATAGCAAAAGCAATCAACGTTGACAAGTTTATGTGATGTCGATCCTCGTTTGGCCTGACAGAAACGTAAGCAACATGAAGCGACAAGGTAGAAAGAATGGTTTGAAGATATGATTGATTATAAATCAAATCTTCAAGTAGGAGAATTGTTAATAATTACGAGCAGTAGGCACCGAATTTGGTGCCTACCAAAGTGGAAGTCAAATATAGTAGGCATTTCACTACCTACCATGCTTGGCCATATCTTCATTGCCCTGCCTATAAATAGACAGGAGATGAAAAAAAAGATGTCATATGGGCAGAATAAAAGAAAGAGAGACGAGAGGTGAGAGAGAGAAAAAAAGAGAGACAAAAAATATTTTGTGTATTTTTGTGGGTGTAGTTTTCTCCTTGTAATTCTCCAATTTTCTTAGTAGTAAAATTCTTCTATTATTGCACATCATTTTTACCCTATTTTAGGAGTTTTTTCACATAAAATCTGTGTGTTCATTACTATTCTTTCAGTCTTATTTAGCTGCAAATTATTCTAATCTGGTCAATTTTCACAACATCTGGGAGTTATTTAAAGATGACATGAATACTATTCGGTTCAATGAACTTGAAGTAGTTGCACATTCTATTGTACGTGGAGCTGTGGAACGTTGTAAGATATTATGTGATAAATACCGCAGAGTTGGTGGAACAAATATCATCCTCAAAGGATATTCTCATTGTTCCATGCGTGATTGTCAGATACATCAAAATGCTCAGGTTCGACATCACAGGGATAAGATTATGATGGAAAGGGATAAAGAGCTTAAACGATGTTAGGAGATATATAAGGGTAAACGAAAGGTTCTAGAAGAAGAAGATAAGACGAAGAAGACTGCTGACTCACATCATTAGTTGTTCAAGCCACGTCAGTTGGTTACACAAAATTAACTGTAAATAAAAAACTCTATCAATAAGAGGCTCATCAAGGCTATTGGGCCATTAGGCTCATTGCTTCAGGATATTAGGAGGATATACCCTTTGATATTCAAAAGTTGGTGACGAAGGGTTATTATCAAGATTGGGTTCGTGAGAACTTTGATAGGAAGATTGAGAAGTTGGTGCGTGCTAAACAGAAGGTTCATTGTGGTCGATCCTTGGAGAAGCTTGTGCGTCGCCTCTATACGTTAGAAAGGTTAATTATTGATTTGCATTAGAGGCTAACATATGTTACGAGCTTTATACGCATGTATGCATACTTTCATAACATATGGAATCTGGATTATCATTTTGTGATGTATGATATACTCTCTACAACGGCGAGAACTAACACTGGACGATATTTGCTATTCAAAGGTAACACTTGGATGCATGTTCCAGATATGCCAGTATATGATGGTAATGGTGCTGTGATGATAAAGATATTAGCTGATGATGTGATGATAGTTGTTGGCCATGAACAATTTGTTCGTCTGTGATGTTCGGACCCTAACTTTCATGCAAAAAATCATAATCATAAGACTTGAGTTATTTTCAAATAGAGAACACCTTAATCATTATCGGTTCATCTTCTTACTCTGACACCATAAGGTGTCGGATAAAATACATTCATCAACCATACTTACATTCAAAACTCCCCTTTCTAAGCTTAGCTCAGCTCTTTGAATAGTCATCTAATACGATGATAGTTGTCTAGTCCATTTATCCATTTCAACCTGAATATCTCAAGGAAGAGCGTTGATGAGTCCCCAATTTTACACATATACCTGCTTCGGGGATATTGGCATAACTTTTTCTATAGGCATCCAATTTAGGGTTTCTTTAGATATTTTGAAAGAGGACTTCAAGAGCTACAACTTTTATGAAGATCTCATAGACCAATTGTATCTTTTGAAGGGTCGAAAATAGGGCAGAAGATAAACTATAAATAGTAACACAGACGAAGTCTGTGAACAGTAACATAGACGGAGTCTGTGAACAGTAACATAGAGGAGTCTGTGTACAGTAACACAGACAAATCTGTGTACAGTAACACAGACGATACTCTTCAACTAATATAACTTCTTAACTCCTTCTCATAATCCTTGGCCTATGATCTATCCTCCGTGTTTTATCCTCTGTAGTTGACTTTTATCTTCTGTGTTGACCACTTATCGTCTGTGGTCTATCCTCTGTGTTCTATCCTCTG